>JABEEQ010000880.1:0-100309 GCA_014824365.1 Fusarium sp. NRRL 66894 | reverse complement strand
TATCAGTTGCTTATCTTTGCTTCCCGCGAACTTTGTCGCCTTTACTCCGCGGATAAGTTTACGCGATGATTCAACTCACGCTGAGCGGAGCGGAAGTGCCGATCAGCGACATCCCGCTTTTTAGTCCGCCACGTCTGGTAATAAGTGCATTTATGTTTTAAAGATCACATCTATAATTTCACGATCGGCATTGGCGATTATCTACGGGCCTGGTTTTAGTACCTTGGCGAAGATTTCGACCAACCTGTCTTGCCTCTCAAATTATGCCAACATGATATTCTTGATCAGCGGGTTTTGGAATGGCAAAGGTGGATTTACCCATTCTTTGATGGAGCTTTTGATGTCATTTACCCTCAACCTTTGTCTTGAAAATTCTGAGTTACTGATTATCAGGAGGACAAAGACAGATTACCTGATTCCATCAGCAAAGGAATTCTGCGTATCTGGAATTCTATCAATAGCATACCAAATCAGTGTGCAACACGATCGGCAATCTGTATCAAAGTCAACAATCCTCGTAACCTTCAACTTGATCGGTATCACCATAACTTAGTCCAACAACTCATGCAACAAAGCCCGCCGCTCACCTTGCCTTCCCCAGCATCCGACAAAACACGATACCAAAACCACCAGCCAAGCTCACCGGTCTCCCCGTCTCCCGACTTTTCATCACCTGTCGCCCTCATATTCTTGGCTGCTCTGCTTGGCGGCACCACCAGGCCCACGCTTGGCCAGTAGCACCCACTTTATTTAAGCATAACGCGAGCATGCTTAGCAAATAACCTTAAACGCCAAGTAGCCGCCAAGCGCCAAGCGCCAATCTCAATACTCCGCCAACCTCAAGCCAAGAAAGCCGTCCCCTTTGTAATATCTTGGCCAGGTGACTTGGCCATTCAATAACACGGTGATGATTCGCTTTGACCGAATCATTCTTACAGCCAAGGTCTTGGTGAACTTGGCCACCGTTTGGGGCTTACGACAGTGAAGCGGCCTTTGTCTCCCCTATCCCCCGTTCTCTTTTCCTTTGCCCTGCCGATCTTATTTATCTGAGCGGTAGCTGTTTCTTTTTTTAATCTTGATTGCGAGAATGCTGAGGCTGATTAAAAACATTACGCGTTAGAAGAGATCATCTATCGTCGTAAGCATTTCAGCCTCAAGATTAGCGCAAACGCGGCAAGATACCCATTCAGCTGAACATCGTCATCGGGATCAGAAGTCCCGCCGCTTCCACTCTCGGAGCGGAAACAGCGCCTGGCACAATGGCAGGTGGCGTGCATTCTCTCCTCCGAGGTCACCTTCTCTCACCTTCTTCCGCGGCGGTAGTGGAGCACTGCAGCACCTGTTTACAGGCTTGGCTTACAACCTCCTCGATATCCTGTTCTTAGCTTCCGCCGTGGTACCTTTGACCTACTTGAATCACCCACGGAGATCTCATGTTTTAGTACTGTCTCTCATCATATCCCCTTGTCTGTCCTGTCGTCAACAATCTTGGCTTTTGTTTAGAAATTCTGAGGCATTTTCCTCCCCAGCTTTAAACTTGATATCTCGCTTTTCTCTCCCCCGCGTTTCTCCTTGTACAAAAAGCTTTCTGCGCCCTGCATACTGTGTCCCAAACGCCACTATTGTAGAAACTCTTCCTTCTGATCTTGAACCTGACTCTGCGCAACCTTTTCTTTTTTCTTGCTTGTTTACTGAGCTTATGTTCTGTTGGTGAAGAACATACTCGCTGTTGCAGAGTTCTCATACTCGAAGGGCTTGTTGACTTTCTTTGGATAGTGTCTGGTACACATCCTCCCCAAATCCTCTCTGTCATCAAGCCTACAGCACCATCGCCAACGTCTTCTCATTTCATGCCCCGGAGAAGAATTGAACCAACAAACCGGCAATCTTGAAGACTATATACTTCTGAATCCCAAACATTTAGTTACGTGATTCTGCATACATCCTTGACGCCAAAATGCCAGTCCTCAACCTCAGTGAGCTCAACATCGTGTTGGGAGTCTTGGGTCAGTACGATTCCTTCCTGGGCATTTCTTGGTGGTGATTTGCCCAGATCTTGGCGAGCCTTGGCGTTCTGACAGAATTTTTTCACAGGTGGCTTCATGGCATTGTACGGTATCATATCCGTCAAGATCAAGCAGTCATGGTACCTTGGAGAAGCTTGTAAGTTATACTGATCATTCTGTGTTGATGGTTACTGATGGTGTTGATGTGCAGTACCTGCTATGGTGTTTGGTATCATTCTTGGACCCGTATCAGCCAAGTTTCTCGATAGTGAGAGATGGGGTTCGGCAGAGCCTGGGCAGACTGAGGACATCGCACTGGTAAGTCACTGAAACACTAGCCAGCGACCTGTACTGACCTCTACAGGGCCTCATGCGCGTTGTCATCGGTGTGCAGCTCGTCATAGCTGGATACTCGCTGCCAGCAAAGTACAACGTGACTCGCTGGAAAGAGTTACTCATGTGTCTGCTGCCGATCATGACCCTCATGTGGCTTTTAACCACTGGCTGTATTCTCGCTACCATTCCCAAGCTCAGTCTTTTAGCTGCACTGGCACTCGCATCATGCGTTACCTGCACCGATCCTGTCCTTTCGCAGGCTGTTGCGAAGGGGCCTTTTGCAGACAAGTATGTTTCTCGACATCTTCGAGAAATTATTTCGTCTGAAGCTGGTGCCAACGATGGATTCGGTATGTTTATTTTGACGCAATAATTGATTGGGTTACTGACAGGTGTAGGCTTCCCGTTTCTCATGCTTGCTGTTTACTTGATGCGACATGCATATGAACATCCTGAGCAGAGCGGTGCTGAGGCCGCGCATCTTGCTGTACGCGCCAGTGAAGAAGTCGGTCGTCTTGGAGGTGGTATCGGTGAGGCCATGAAGAACTGGGTAGTCGAGACTTGGCTCTACTACGTCGCCATGGGTATTGCCTACGGCGCTGTTGTCGGTTTCACTTCATGCAAGGCCATCAAGTACGCGATGCGTCGGTACGTCTTGATCACTCCATCAACGATTGAGAAGATATGCTAACAGTGTTGTAGAGGATGGGTCGATGAAGAATCTTACCTCCTCTTCCCCGCAGCCCTCGGTCTCTTCATCATCGGCACAACCGGCGCCATCGGCACAAACGATCTCGTCGCCTGCACCGTCGCGGGCAACATGCTGAACTGGGACGGCGAATTCCTCGCCGAGACGCACCGGCGCCACGATGAAGTCAACCACTGCATCGACGTGCTCCTCAACTTTGGCGGTTTCATGTTTATCGGAATTGTTCTTCCCTGGCAATCATTCCACGACCCGGACGGCACTGGTGTTACGCTCCCCCGACTCATCGCTCTTGGCTTCATGGTCCTTGCGTTCCGACGCATCCCGGCAATTTTACTGCTGTACAAGGCTATGCCTGCTGTTGTCAAGGATTATAAGGAGGCGCTGTTCATGGGTTATTTCGGACCTATTGGTGTAGGCGCTGTCTTTTACCTTGAGCACATGAAGCACTTGTTTCCTCACCCTGAAGACGCAGACCAAGAAGAGCGTGATCTTCTCGCCGCTCTCGGCCCAGTAATTTACTTCCTCGTCTTCTTCTCCATCGTCGTCCACGGCCTCTCAATCCCTCTTCTCGACTTCGTCTACCGCAAGAGAGGCGTTGAGCCCATCCAAGACGACGCCATTTCCATCCGCCGCAAGTCATTCACCTCAGCGACGCCCGTCAACGCGATCGCTGCTGATGAAGACAACTTTATCGCGTTCAACCGCTTCAGCAGGCCTGTTGACGAGAACGGAATACTGCCTGGTGAGATCCCGCCTGCTATTCTGGCGAGGAATGAGTTTGCGACGTTTTCGGGGGATCATTCATCGGAGGATGATGAGAGGGAGAGGGAGGAGCAGGAGAAGAGACGGCAGAGACGGACGATTCAATACATGGTTTAGAGCTAGTGTAGCATGATAGATTTGTATATAGCGTTGCATTTAGAATTGAGCATGGAGTTGGTGTTTTACTTTGCTTCATTGAGATGCTTTGTCATCTGCTTGTTCATCCGAGTCACGTCTCTCCATGACTGTTTCTCAATGCGAGTCGTGCCAAGTCTGACGTCACTGAGAGGTTGCGATAAGATAAGCCAAATTCAGGCGGCGATGCGGATATAGGGTATCCGACTTGAAGTTACCATGTCAGCCGAAGTCAATACCCTCCCCGTTTGCCTACCAATTCTTTTTTCCTAGGGATGTAAATTTATTACTTACCGGCCGTTAGTCTCTAAATACGTAGTATTTTTAGCATCGAAATGCCAATTATCAGGACTTCATGAGACATTGAATGTCAAACTTGACTCGTTTGTAAACAATGTCGAGCGGTCACAAGACTCAAATTGAACAGGAGGTTAAAATGATGCATTTGGCTATCACAAGCAGAGATTTCAATAATTATCTTAGTCGAGAACAACGCAATACTAGGCGATATATATGTTACAGCTTCATTTCCTCGGGTTGCAAAAGACCATCATCGGACATGTCCCGACGTTATTTGTGGACCGTGCATAACCATCGGCTTTCATCCGTGCAGTTGCATAACATGCACAAAAAGAAATAATGTCAGCTTGTGAGCTCTTCAATAAACATAAAAGTTCGTAACCTCCGGATGATCCCTCCTCGTCTTGTTGTTCAAATGCTTCAAATGAAACCTCAACCCCCACGCAATAACGACAACACCAAGCGAAAACGCAATACTTGAAACCCAAGCAGTCGTATACCGCGGCCCATCAGACGAAGGCCATAAATAAGCCGTATAAACATGAGCCAAATTACCAAAAGTATTGCAAATCGCAAGAGACACGGCTTTCTTCTCGCTCGTCTGTCCGACCGTCGCGCTGATCCACGCGAGGATGATGTTATTAATACCAAAGCTGAAACCGACAAAGAGGTAGATGCTGAACATTCGGGCAGCTATGTTCAGGGTTGAAACAGCAATAATAAAACCGACCATGACGATGCATTTGCAGATAGTGATATGTAACGTGCGCTCGTTCCAGCGCCCTGACGTCCAAGCCATGCCGATTCCGATCGCAGCGGCGAGGAGATATGGCGGACATGTCAAGACTAGAGCGATGGTGTTGCTATCGGTGAGAGTCCTCATGACGGTTGGGAGGAAGTTTTGGAAGCCGACTGATGAGAGGTGAAGGTTATACATTAGGCATAGTGCCCATGTTCGCCAATCAGAGGCAGATTCTTTGAGACCGATCCATACGCTCGTCTTTTCGCGGACATCTGTAGTGTCGGTGTAGATGCGATTATAGGCGAGTTGTCGCTGCTCTTCTGAGAGCCAGCGGGTGGTGAGAGGATGGTCTGGGAGGAAGATGAATGCTAGAACGGCGGTAAGGATTGATAAGGCGCCTTGAATGATGAAGAGCCTGAAGGGAGGAGTTAACGAGGAGCAAGAGGACTTGGGCTGGGTATCTTACCACTGCCAACCAGCCAAGCCATGCTTCTGATCAAGACCAGCAAACACTCCAGCAGCGATTAGTCCTGCGAAAGAACTGGCTATCATGTTGCCCGTATAAAAGATGGCCAGTCGGACAGCTAGTTCCTTTCGAGTATAAAACATGCTGAGAATGAACAAAGCTCCAGGATAGAACTGTTTCCAGTCAGGCTTTCCCTCTAGTTTGCTTGTAGAAGAGTACTCACTGGTGCTTCAGTCACTCCAAGGATAAAGCGAAGTGCCACCATACTGCCATAACTATTCGCCAAGAAAGTCACCAAACTGACGATGGACCAGGCGAGACAGAAGCCAGCCATGTACCAGGATGGTTTGACTCTATTGATGAGCATGTTGCTCGGGACTTGGCCGGCACTGAAGCCGTTAGTTAATGGTCCTCTGGAGGTGACGGTGATTGAACTCACATATATCCGACAAACAAAATCGAAACGCAAGTGTTATACTGCGTCCCAACAAGACCAAGATCCTCTTCAAGACTATTAAGTCTCGCATTGACGAGGGCGTTGCGATCGAGATAATTGAAGAGGTACATAAACCATAGCATAGGCTGTCCTCATGATCAGAAACAAGAAACACCTTTGCGAATTGAAGATACTTACAAGAATGTACTTATCCAATTTCTTAACAAGCGCAATTTCTCTCGGATCCGTTTTCGCATGGGCTCCAAACTCATCTACCTTATCCATCTTGGGAAACTTGGAAAATATGGCGTCATCGTTTGGTCTCGACTCAACGTTGTCCAGAGCCCGTTCAATATGCTCGTTGCGCGCTGTATCGTCGGGTTTATGGTCGTGACCTCCTGGGCCCTGGGGAATTGACGTCGCCATTTTTCGTTCAAACTTCTTATCAACGATAATAGCGAATATAGAATGCTGTTTGAATTGAAGAACGGAGCAGATGCCAGTTTTTATGCAAACCGGCTCCCACGCCAAGACTCCCCCACGGGGTAAGAAGATGCGGGGGATCGGCGAGGTTAAAAACAAGGTTGGCAAATGACGATAGCAATGCTCAATAGAGCAACTGTGATTGGTGGTTTGGGAGATAAAGTGGTAGGGCCTTGTACGGAAAAGCAGATAGAGTAGCAGATCTCCCGGACGAAATGCCAAAAACCGGTATCACGCCGTGGCGGAAAAGCACTATGGTCTTGGGAGACGTTTGGCGAGCCAATTGAAGACCGCGACACTAGTTCTGAGGAGAGAGCTACATCTGCCGTGGATGACGTGGGCAGGGGAGTGAGATCGGCCTTCTGCCCGTGCTTCTGGGCATGTCATTTCGTTCCCTGTACCCACGACTAACATGAAACATGAGGTTACCGAAGAACACCTTTCGCGGGGCGAACAGCGCTGTTGAGCTTAGATTGGAAGTTGATCTTGAGGTTAGGCGGAGTGTAGTCTTTCTTCAGAAAGCCGCTTGAACAAGAATCGCCTTGAACAATGCAAAGTGTGAGGTAGCTGTTTTCGTAGATCTTGGACATTTGGAATGATTCCTTTGACCAGTCCTGTGCGTCTCCTTGGATGATACATAGTGCATCAACCCATAGATATCTAATGCCCATCGATAGACACACCTGGATTGAATCAGCCACCGTCTTGGGGACCTTGTCCACCGGGATAGAGGATAGATGTTCGTCCAGAGTTTCTTTGGTCGTCGTGAGTTGCGTCGATGCTGAGTCGGAACCCCAGCAGTAACTCAATGCTGCATATCGTTTCTGATTCGAGTCAAGCTTTGTGATGCTGAGAACGGTATCGTCGATGACGAGACTAAGACCAGAAGTGCATGACGCTTCCAAGTCCGGTAGTCGAGTAGGTAGGTACGGCTCTTCCACTAATTGAAAGGGCTGTTCCTTTTTGGACAGTTCGATGAGCTCATCCATTCGGGCTCAGGAAGCCTTAGAGAGTTGATCGTTCATGATGGGGCGGGACTCCCAAGCAGCCATCAAATCATGCCGAAGAACTTCGCAGAACGCGCAGCCCGTAGCTGCAGTGCTAGCTAATCCGGGTAATTCGGGCAGCGTATCACTCCTAGCGTAGTCAAGCTTCAATTCGGTCTTTCGAACGGTGTTTGGCGCCTCTGCATCAGCATTCCGCATCGCAAAGCTCAAAGTTATTCTTGCACGTTGATGTCTAGCCCTAGTTTGTGCTTCTTTATCCTCTTTGGTCTGCTTGATTTTGCCAAAGTCGACAAAGGGAGTTCCATTGTCACTGATCTTGGACTCTCCACTGAAGGATGAATCATTGAGCTCGAGGACTTTACAAAACTTGCATGGCTGGTTTAGAGTAACGGGGTTGTTGTTCATCTGCTGTGATGGCATCATCAGATATCGATAAAAGTGAGACGAATGTACTACAGGAATGATATTATTTCCGCTCGAAAAGAACTGAACTAAATACATGCTGCTCATTCTTGTGCCAAGAAGCTGTCTCCCCATGGCGGCTGCGGCCTCATTACTATCACTCCACATCGAAGCATAAAATTCAGCCAGGATCGGCAGGACAAGACTTTGACAGTAAGCTGAACATGTAGTCCCTGTCAACTACGTTAGAGACTTACGGACATACATTGGGGTTCGTGCGGTTGATATTGCTTCTTCCTGCCCACCGTTGGCAAATTGAATCCAACGAGGACGCCACTGGCGATCAGACCCGTACATGGCCAGCTGAATAAAAGTAGCAACCCATTGAATCTCAAGGCTTCGAGGAACATGCGACTATTTCCTCTTCTCCAAAATTTCGAGCATCTCCAAAAGTGACGGGACAAACTCTTCTGTCTCACACTGAAACCCTTCGTGATGTCCAGGCACCGTCATCCTAGGACACTCCAGAATCTTCGCCTGCTCCTCAATAGCCCGGGCGTAGAAAGCATCTTTACATCGTACACCTCTCATAACACCTACACTAACACCATGCTCCTTTATGCGAAACAAATTGGGGCAGTATCCAATCAACGGTGCCCATTCGTATTCCCAAAAGTTCTTCGGGTTGCTTGCTTCAGGCGCTGCTGGCTTTGGAATACCCTCAGCATCATAACCAATGAGACATTTCGCAAACTGTTCAGCAGCCGCATCTTGGCCTTGTGTTTCGAAAGTGTGTAGAAGACCGTACATCCATTCCGTTATCTGCGTTGCATCCGGAAGAAGCATTGAAAGACCGGCTTCATGAGCGATCAAATGAACGACCATTTCCGGAAAGTCATGGGCGAATTGGAATCCAAAAGTACCACCGGAACTGCTGCCAAAGAGAATAGCTTTATCAAAGCCAACAGCTTTGATGACTGCTCGAATATCTCGAGCTTGTTGGGGAGGACTCAGGCGCTTGTTAACGGGGACTTGGCTTGCTGACATTTGACGACGATCAAACGTAGCGCAGGTGAAGCGGTCTGACAGAGCGGTTATTATGTTGTTGAACTGTCTCCCGTGGCCGTTTCCACCGGGAATGAATATGATAAGAGGGCCGGATCCTTGATACCAGTAGTGAAGGTCGCAGCCTTCGTTGTGGACAATGCTTCTGGTTGGATCGAACCCCATCACTGAGTGTTATGTAGAGCTGAAGTTGTTGAACGATAAGTGTTTATTGAAATTTCATTATTGTGAATGTGATGGGATGCGTTTGGCTTCTTATCTACTGTATTCCTCGTTGCTTTCGGACTATCGTACTGCCCGAGGAGACACTGAAGGAATTAGCCTAAATGTGAAAAACGGCGTGAGTCAGACGGTCATCATACGATGAATCAGCGACTAGATTCTTTGGTAAGATTATTGCTCAAAATAGGAAGCCAAGTTCTTGCATTCCCAATTTTGTTTTATTAGTCTGAAATACCTGCATATGATATTCTGACTTAAGACTATAGCCTAACCTATATAATGGATTATTATCTACACCGTATGACATATATAGCCGCCTGCAACTCGTAGCGAGTTAATGCGGTTAGTTTCAGACTGAAGTTTACGGTGTGTCATTCCGCTCCGCTCCGTTCAGATCTCGATGCTGGTCTCGCCGGTACGCGAAGCCTTGCCCATGATCCTCACAGTCTTTGTATCCCGAAGCCACTCAACAGTTAATTCACCACCTTCTTTCGACTGCTGCAAAGATCGTAGCGTATTTCCATTAAAGTCTGGATGGTACTGCTTCAGACGAGCAGTAGTCTCAGCGTTTGACAAGACATGTGGGATGATGGCCCGATGAGCGGAACCAGTCTGTTGAAGTTAGTCGGGGCCAGACGATCAATAAGTATACTTACCGCAGCGTCTTCGTGGTTGTTTCCAGCTATGCAGTTGATGACTCGAGTGTGGATATGTTCGGATGAGCTTGTTGAAATTTGGAACATATAGATAAAGCCATTCAGAGAAGCCTAGCAAGTCAGTTCTGGACTCTTGATAACAGTGATAAACTGACCAGCTTAGAGGCATCAAACTCCAGAGCCTTCAGGTCAAGCTCAGGATTAAACTCCAACAAGAAATACTGATCTTGTTCAAAAACACCAACTGGCTCTCCGTCGCCCTCCCACTTCGAACCAGTTGCACCCTCAAACAGACCCTTCAACTCATCCCATCGCTTGCCATCTTTCGAGACGGCAGGAAGGTTGAAAAGTTCTGGAAACTCAATGCCAACTAGTTTGGCATCCTCAAACGGGCTTTGGTTGAGAGATGCAGAGGCAACCCCATGAAGCCTGGTGAGATACCTCAGCGTCTGCGGCGCATTGGGAAGAGTACTAAACAGGTGCTGGGACAAAGCAAGGGTCGCATGGCCACAGAGCGGCGCTTCGTTGACAGGATTGAACCACCGAACGGCATAATGAGCTTTTGCCGACTCATTCTCCGGATCAAGAGGGAGTGCAAATGTAGTCATTGGTAGATTAATTTTCTTCGCTGTCTCTTGAAGCTTTGAACTGGGAGGGAACAGCTCGTATGGGAACTCTCCATCGGCGGTCTCTTTGCTCGATTCGGGCTTCGGCAGGATGATCACGGCTGCGGGATTACCCTGGGCCCTTTCAGATGCAAAGGCCTGGTATGTAGTTTTCGTAAGAGAAGGCATTATGATTCGTGTGTGATGATTTTCGATTGTAGTTTATAGGACAAGACTGAGTGATGAACTGGCGAGAAGTATTTATTAGTTGTGAAGATATCATCTTAAGGGCGTAAGTGACTCATGTTGACCCCGCAAATCGACTTTTTGGAGATAGTGTCATACCTTGGCGGACACTGGGTATCATGTCATGATCCTACCATAAAATGCAACTATTTGCTAAGTCATTCAAAGCAAATTCTATATCCAATAGGTATAGGTCCTTTCTCACGAATTGTTGAACATACTCTGCATGTCCGACCAGCTTGATAATCACCGCTTGATAAGCAATCGATCCTTTTCGGTATAAGCATGCCGATCCCGACACTAACCGGTTCATATGAGTTTTGCAGCAAGTTTCCGCGATAATAATCAATACCAGTTAAAAATATGCCAATGATGGTAGTTTTATGTTTATTGAATGCACTTATCTATCTATAGTAGTGATTATCCAAAAAAAACTTTAGCTCCCGAATGTCACCTTATTAACCGCGGTCTTCCAGGCTCTAATCCAAGTTACTATGAACATACACCAATCGATCAACAGCTCGAGATCATGCCAAGGTTCTATGCTCTAAACATTGATTCTCTCTGGGTGAATGGTAGACCATCTTCAAGTCGTAGTGCCAACGTGATGTCTTTCTCAGATACAGAGCAAAGAAGTTCCGAACGACGTCTTAAGAGATGCATCTGGTGAGAAGGGTGATCTGACGTGATCATCAAGGTTTGGATTAGCTCTCTTAGAACACAATGATGTTTCATGTACTCACATGCAGATTGAGAACGTCGTCGGTACCATGTATGCAGAGCGTAAAGGGTCGGTGGAAGAGAAACCACCAAGCTGACGACTGCGACAATAATCTCGGTTTTCATTTTGCGAAAGATTTTTGATGCAGTATATAAGTAAAACTGTTTGGTCCGACAGAAGAGCTTTTTCTTATGGTATTAATCTCTATTGAACAGGCTATGGTGAATCTGGCTTGCTTATATGCTTGCAGAGGTCTTCCTCGGAGATGACTGTGAAGCCACATTCGTAAACGTGCATGGGCCCGCCCAAATTTCAAGAGGCGCAGTAGCGAGAGATAAAAGTGAAACAAACCTAAGAATTCAGCTTCTGGTGTTAGCCTGTCATCCTAAGTCAAGCAAATCACAATAAGGTTAAGATTCTGGACAGATCCAATTGAATTCCTCATCGTGAGGTAACGTACTGTCCAGTCAGAAGCCATGACTGCAAGATTCTGGCCATGACGAATGAAAATCAGGTCGGGTCACACTGCTGTCTGCAGAGTCCGCCCAGCTGATGAGATTCTGGATGTAGCCAGTCAAAGAATATCCGGTCAAGCACTAAAATTGGAACGAGGCTTACTAACTTGGCCAGCCACCCAGATTCTGGATTAGACGAATGAGAGACTGGGAATCCAGAGCCTCGTTGGGCATCTACAAGAGACAACAAATTGACCCCCAGTCAGCATTCTCCCTTCTTTCTGTTTCATTAGTTCCACTATCTCTGTCTACCTTTCCTCGATACATTCCATTATCTCAAGCCATAGAATCCTCCGCAACATTTCAGCCACGTCAGCGTTATTGCATTTCGATCACTGCCATGTGTGCAACAACATCACAGCCAAGTGATGGGGACTGGCTGGAGCATAAGAACTTGATTCGATATGAGTATCTAGTCAAAGGCACATCACTTAAATGTTTGGTGATCTTATTGAGGGCTCAAGGATTCCACACTACGTTTGTATATTCCACGCGAGGATTATACAACGACCACTAATGGTTTGATAGAAAAGGTCAATTGGAGTACAAGCTTAGGAACTGGAACCTTTCCAAGAACCTTGACAAGAAGTCATGGCAATATATCGAGCGGAAGATTGGGAAGCGCAAACAGGAGGGAAAGGAAAGTGATGTCATACACTGTGGCATGAGATTGAAAAAGCTCAAGGTTACGAAAGAGACGAATCGTCATCGAGAAACGAACACCATGGCTCGATTTAAAACACGTTAGTGGAAATCCATACTCAATAATCAACTCTAACATCGACTACAACAGCTCCTCCATCCCCAACAAATCCACAGCTTAGCATTTGTACTCCACCGGCCTTTGAGCTAAGCTTCGAGTGGCCCTCATCTCTCCCGTGGATTCGCCTGCAAAACGCCTCTTGGAATAGTAAGTTACCTTAAGGGCCGAGTATCCATTTTATCTTACTTGTAATGAGTAGTTACAATCAACGCTACCGTTTCCAAAGATATTACAGCCCATCAAAAGGATCAATCCGATATTGTGCTGCCACTGATGATGAGACTGTCGACTCTTTGTGGCAAGAAGAACCCCTCTGTCTCCCTGTCGAAGCTGATAGCCGGTGTCAGCAATGTCATGCCTGAATGCTACTCTGGAGAACATGTCAAGATTGCTCAGAATCTGTTCGCTGATCCAACTGTTGAATCTGTCTCCGAATGTGTCAGGGTTATGGTGTATATGATGTCAAATTCAATGGTGATCCAGAATGGCTGGGGGTTGGGATTCTTTACCAGTCTTATGGGGACCGGAATTCTAGATCTCCTAGCCGATTTCAAGAAGCTCCGAAGTGAGAGCCCAAGCATCCGAGCATTTCTGGAAACGCTGTTCAAGTTTGAAATTAAAGAGGCGACTTCACCATTTGGCCGCAGGATGAACAGACCAAGGCAACTGCATCTCATCACATGGCTTTTAGAATTAGGACTGGATCCTAATTGCGTTTACGATGATTTTTACTACGGCGATGGAGCCTTGGCCACTCCGATTCAGCAAGCAACTAGCGCCGGTTATCTGGAGCTTATTCAGTTACTTCTGCGGTTCAACGCAAATGATTCGCAAATCAGTGACCAGAGAGATGCCTTCATCAACCGGGCTTTAAATGCTCGGTGTTCTAGCGCTGAGAAGTTACGAATACTAGACATACTGTTTGATTATGCGTTTCTCAACATGGATGAAATGCTTCGAGCAGCAATCGAATTGCGCGATGCAACTCTGATGGTCAAGCTGCTAGAGTGTGGTGCTGATGCGACAAGTTACGAGACTTTATGGCTACATCCAGCACGTCGACGGGAAAAGCATTTCAGACAGACTTACTTTGCAAATCCGTCAGCTCTCATGATGGCGGTCCAGACTGGAGGTAGGATTGCGACTTTGATGCTGGACTACCTACTGCTGAAGGGCCAGCTTGCACCTTCTATCCTGGCAGATGCGTACATAGCCGCAGCCTATGGGGGAGATTATGCCATCATCCTGCGACTTGATGAAATGCATACTTCCGGAACAACTTGTAATAGGGAAGGAATCACACCTCTACAGGCAGCAGTAGTTGGTGGCAATCCAACCGTGTGCAAATATCTTCTCGAGCGACATGGAGGGGCATCAACCTTGCTGATACATGTCGCGGCTATTCTTAACCATATTGAAGTACTACAATTACTCATTGGCTATGGAGGCAACCCTAACGCCCTACTTTGCACGCACGGCATCAAATTGTACGACTACTTTCACATTGGATATTATCCTTATGAATGTCCGACCGCCATCCTCAATATGCTCATACCTTTGGGATACCTCTTTCCTTGTGAGGAACAAGTCATCTTAATACTGATTCAGAATGGACTTCGTCTTTCCCGTGGCGATGTAGTGAGGCTTTCCTGGCATTGCTTTTATAGATGTTTGGAAGTTGCACTTACTGCCGGCAGTAATTTAGATGATGAAGATGAAATCAAAGATTTCGCACTTAAACGTGCTTTTCATCAATCTTGGACTTTCTATAAAGAACATCGAATGCTGGATCGGCTTCACACTGTTGAGCTTCTCATACAAGCTGGAGCGAAGCTGACCGGGGGGGAAGTTGTAAGAGCTATTGACCTTGGGGAAAGGGACCTCGTGTTTTTTCTTCTACGGCACGGTGGAACCTTAACCGATGTTGACGAGACGGGAAGAGGTTGCCTCGAAGCCGAAATAAATGCACGAAATGATCCATCCCTGCAAGAAGCTCTTGAAATGCAAGAGTTTCCAATCGACGCAGGGCCATTTTGTGCGGCGATACATCGACAGGATTGGGCTCTTGTTGGAAGACTTTTCAAAAGGGCTCACAAACCGTCAAATTGTCACCTCTTGGAGGGAACCGCTGTGGGCTTGGCTGCCAAGGCTGGTCAACTTGATATCTTGGATAAAATTCTCGCCCGGTTCACTCACCCTTCGGTCTTGAGTTGTGCCTTCCTCCCCTTCTCAAATGATCAGGAGCTGGGTACGATTGAGTGGTTCTGGGACAGGTCTCATAACTGGCGTGAGAATCAAACTGAGGGTAGTCCACTGACATTGGCTGCTTTAGGAAAAGATACTCCTGGATTCAGAGAACTCCTTCGCCGTGGTTGCTGTATGGATAGAGTAACCTGGAATATTGTTGCGGATAAGGAGAGATCACTGGACTATTTGCAAGTGCTGAGAGAGTGTGGCTGCGGACTCGGCACTTCCACAAAATACGATTCCAATTTGGAAACAGCATTGTGCCAAGCAATTGATAAAGGAAATCATGACATGGCGCGATACTTGGTGGAACTGGGAGCAGATGTCAACGAATTCGACATATCTACGGCCGCGCGCTTATCGCCCCTCCAGTGCGCTGTGAAGACAGGGGATATAGATATGGCGGTATACTTACTCGAAAACGGAGGAAACATCAATGACCCTCCGGCCTTCGAGGAAGGCGCTACTGTTCTCCAATTCGCCGCAATAGGCGGTCATATTGGACTTGCAAGACATCTACTTCAGCTAGGAGCCAGGGTCAATGCACGAGGGGCGAGCTGGCTTGGAAGATCAGCTTTAGAGGGGGCAGCAGAACATGGCAGACTTGACATGCTAGCACTTTTGGTTCATCATAACGCTGTTACAACGGGCCGCGGGCGTCAACAATTGATTACTGCTGTTGCATATGCTCAGAGGAGCGTACATAACACTGCAGCTGAGTGGCTGAAAGAGAACTGTGGTTGGACTGACGCAGACCAGGATGTCTTGGAACGTATCGATATGGACTTCGAGCCATTTCCGGAGGAGTGTCTCATGTCGTATTGTTGCGACGAGTACCATGATACCGATAGCCAGTGCATATATCACTATACTGAGGAGCAACGAAACAAACATTATAAAGACTGCAATCTTTGTAAGAGATTGCGAGATGACGGAGGCGATGGCAGCGAAAGCAACTTCTCAAGTGAAGGCGAGGATGTGGACTTGAAAGGGAATGGAGATTGATTATGAGTCTGGAGAAAAGCTGGCGTTCAGGGATGCAGAGATTAGTCCTTTTAGTAGCAAAATATGGATTATCATCAATGTTTTATCACATCTGCTACTTGTTTTCAAGATAGTGGCTGTAAGGTTACGGCGTAAAGAGGCTTGAAGTCTCAACGCAACCGATATTAAGCAGCAAACTTCAACTCCAGTCCACTCTGATGATTTGGGTTGAAACCTTACTGGTCACGTCACCGAAATCTGCCACGTAGCTGTATATCAGTAAGTGGCTCGCCTGTTACCCCTCACGCCGAGATTCTTCTGCCATCTTCGACCTTTTCGCGATTCTCGACAACATGGTAGTCCTGGGATTGTTCCTGGGCCTTCTCGCCCTGGTCGCAGAAAGCGTCGCTCTTGGTATAACTGTTAGGTGCGAACAGTCTCTTGGACCCAATAGTGTCAGGCGTGTTCAGACCAACACGTCCACTAAGGTAGAAACGATCACATTCACCGACAAGATTATCAGCCAGGACACCGGCACTGTCCTTCCCATCGCCACGACAACTACCATCAGTACAACAATCACGAAGTTGGCAACAGTCACTGCAAGCCTGCAAGCCAAGACAGCTACCAGCACGGTTACTAGTACATACAATAATTTCTACGTTTTATCACCGCTGACCGTTTATTGAAGTCCTAACTTCGGTTAACCACATGCAAACTACGACCGAGACGCAGACGAACACAAATACCATTACGACTACCACCTATTACGATGTGACTATCTCAAGGAAGCCCAACTTTACCGCGATTCTTGATTCGACTCAAATGGAACCCCGTGATAAAAAGGCGAAAACTTCGAAGATCGGGAAAAGCGTTCAGCTGTTTTTGTATCGTCAGACAGAACATTGTACTAAAGAGATGCCGGCATACACGAGGGTGACTTTCACCACCTTTCGCCAGGAGACACCAAATACCACCGAGATTTCTACCGAGACAAGCACGTCGACTATCACGACTACTGTGTTGGAGACTCAATATCCTTCAGGCCTTAATACCACCGTGACGATCACTGTTCGTCCTATCGAAACGGCATTTATCAACGCGACAATAACTACTACTGTTAATGAGACGGGCAAGTATCACAGTCCAAATTTGACTCGCTACGTCAGCTAAAATGCGTATAGTCACCCTCGAGAGACAAATACCCCAAGACACGCACTACGCCGCCTGCTCCAGCGACAACATCCTCCGATACGCGCCCGGCAATCGCCTCATCACCTCATGGACCCACCAAGACTCCGACATGACACCAACTGAAGTCAGCGCCAACAACCCAGTCGACTGTTGCGTAGAGTGTATGAAGCGGCCATACTGCCGCATCAGCTTCTTCGGCCGGCGCCCTGATGACCGTCTATCACAACACCCCGACTGTTATCTCTACATTACTCTTGACAGGATGAAGTGCGTCGAAGGGCAACAGCCGCTGTATGCCAAGTATATTGGCGGCGAGGTGTCGAAGGAGCCGCCGCATTATGTTTTTAGTAATGGGCCGTGCGGGCAGTTGAAGTTTGGAGGGCAGATAAAAGACAAGGAGAAGGATTGGAAGGGGGTACTTAAGGACGATGTCAAAGATGGTTTGCAGCTTCACCCAGAGGCTAAGACATTGGTAGATAAGTTGTTCGATTTCCCGAGATAACGATAGGGCTTACTTGACTGAATTGACAGAAATTGGCTCAGCACCGGATATCGAAGGTTCTCACATCTCTAGGCCTTGGTCCTTGAATGTCAAATATTGTGTATAAAAATACAACTTACATCGATGTGAATCCAAAAGCTCCGATATATCTTCAAAGTCCGTAAAATGGATTTTCGGATATCCGTAGCATTGAAAAGATCGAGGGTTGTCAGCAATGACAAGCTTATCATGACGCACTAAAACCTCGGGAAACGCCAAGAAGACCGAAAGGATTCTTCCGCAGCCAATCAGATGAGGCTAACATTTCTGGCAGCGTTCCCCAGGCGCTAAACTCCCTGTGCTTACTGTCCTCGTCGGATATCCGATTCCCGCGAATAGGGCTGACTTTGGTATAATGATTGTTAGAAATGAGAATGACGAATGCAGATTGAAGTTGTATAAAAGTGAGGGGTATCTTCATCGATATCAATCTCATCATCAACATTCTCATCAGCATTCATCAGCAAGATCAAGAGATTAAATAAACAACCCCCCATCCACCAATTTAAACAGCAATACCTATTCACTACAGTAATTCATCATTCAAAATGGTCGCAATCAACACAATCAAGAAGTCCAACCAATCAGGCCTCCCCCAATCACTCCCCCAGAATCTCACAGCGGTTTTCCTCGGCGCCACATCCGGCATTGGTCGCAGCACAATCAAGCAGCTCGCCATCGCTACCGATAACCAATCGCCAACAATTTACATCGTTGGTCGAAGTACTTCAGCTGCTACACCACTTATCGCAGAACTCCGACAGAGCAACCCATCAGCCACAATTGAGTTCATTGAGCGAGATGTTTCCCTTGTCAAGGAAGCCGATGCTGCTATGAAGGAGATTGCGAAGCGGGAGACTAAAATTGACATTTTGTTCATGTCTGTTGGGTTCATGTCATTTGAAGGGAGAAAAGGTAATATTCAATCATGACTGCATCAATAACTATTACTAACACTTTCCAGAAACGAAGGAAAAGCTCGAACCATCTTTGACAACCCGCTTCTATAGCCGCGTCCGAGCCATCGAAGTCCTCCTCCCTCTCCTCAACCGCAGCGAAAACCCTCACGTCACCAACATTCTCGCCGGTGGCCAAGAAGGCCCTCTAATCGAAGATGATCTCGATCTCGCCAAGCCAGGCAACTTTGGCGTCGCTTCGGCCGCTCAACAAGCAGCTACCATGCTCACTCTCATCCTCGAGCGCTTTGCCAAAGAGAACCCCAAGATTAGCTTCGTTCACGCATTCCCGGGTCTGACAGCTACACCACTTCTCTCTCGTGGTTCAAGCGGTATCATCGGATTTCTGCTTCAATGGGTTGTTACACCTCTTGGAGGATTGTTCTTTGCTAGTCCTGATGATGTTGGCGCTCGAGCATTGTTCTGTGTGACTAATGCCAGATATACTGTTGAGGAG
The DNA here is from genome assembly GCA_014824365.1 of Fusarium sp. NRRL 66894. Classification (NCBI taxonomy): domain Eukaryota; kingdom Fungi; phylum Ascomycota; class Sordariomycetes; order Hypocreales; family Nectriaceae; genus Fusarium; species Fusarium sp. NRRL 66894. The sequence goes on along the minus strand of JABEEQ010000880.1, from coordinate 81,353 downwards.
ACTGACAAGGCGGCGACACCTATTCCTGAAGGACTAAGCAAGGCGACTCGATCTGCTGGTGGTGTCTTTTTGGTGGATAATAAGAGTGAAGCTGCTGACAATGAGAAGGTCTTGGCTGGGTTGAGGGAGAACATGGCTGATAAGGTCCGGGCTCATGTGGATTCAGTGTTTGAGAGAGTGCTCCAGGAATAGTCGACAGAGGTTTTTGACGGAAAAATTACAATTAAGGAGCAAGGGAGTTGGGATCATCTTGAGGGCGCAATTTAATTGGATTTTATCTACTTAGCAATAATAACAGTACTGACCTTAAAAACTCTTCCTTTCATCTAGACAATATGAGCGCGCTATTTCATGAGCGATTGAATTCGAAAAGAATTTAATTAGTTCTCTGGCACTTTGCCACAAAATATGGTGGTACTAAAGATTGTCGCTCTTCGGGTCCGGGGGCCCGTGGAGTCGAGTCCGAAAATCCATGGTGGCGCGGGAGAGTAACTTATGTCTTAACAGACCATCACCTGGGCCGAGGCCGATTCTGTTAGGGTAGGAGTCTCGGCCCCGCGGGGGACCTATCACTATGAATCATCATGGCGATTACCCTAAACGAGCCTAGTCTCATTCCTTTGACTCACCTCCATTATCCAATCATATTGATGCCATTGAGAGATGCACTTGAGATCTGGAACCTCAAACTCACCGGCCAATTCTATAAAGGATGCATGCTCTACCCATCTTGTTCAATCATTAGCATACAATCATCGAGATTTCTACCAAGTATTGAGCTTCAAAAAAGCATCACTTCGGCCTTGACCTCCAACACTCGACTACTCAATCTCATGCTAGGAGCAACAACTACAACTGCAACCACCACGACAACTTCCATGACCCTCCCTTTCCCTGAAGAAACCAGCCCTTTGACACCATACATCATGTCTATCAACAAGTCTTCCAATCCGGCAACTGAATCATTCACGCCAGGACAATGCCTCTTTTGTCCCTCTGTCTTCCCGACACTAGCTGAAGGCATCGTTCACATGCAAAGATCACACGGTCTCTTCGTTCCCTATCAGCAGCACCTCTTGGTGGATCTTGAGACACTATTCAGATATATCCATCTAGTTATCTGTGAATACCGGGAGTGCATTTACTGCGGGACAAGCAGAACAACGGTTCAGGCCGTACAACAGCATATGATGGGCAAAGGCCATTGCAAGTTCGACGTGTCGGAAGGCTCAGAATTTGCCGATTTTTACGACTTTTCGCATGAATCTCTTGATCTAGGCGAGGATGTCGTGAGCGAAAACGACGAGGAAGAGCAGTTTGAGGGTCCCCAAGTGAAACCTAGCCGAGAGCCGCTGCAGGTTGATCGGGATTCCATCCGCTTACCGTCCGGGCGACTCATCTCCAAAAAGTCATCAGCGCAAGTTGAGCCATCAGCTTCGCAGATGCGCGATCGCAAGCGGACTCTAAGGTCTCAACTCGAGTATTCTTCTGTCCAAGTTGATGAGGAGAATCCTATTCACGAGGAAGCTGCACCCGGTACTTCCGATACACGACTGCTATCAAGAAGAGAAAAACGACAAAAGGCAACGGTTACATATCAGCTTGCAAACATGAGCGCCAGCGACCGCAACGCTTTGATGCACCTGTCAACATCTGAGCAGCGCTCATTGATAGCAACTCAGCACAGATTTACGGAAAAGGTTCAGAAGGAAGAAAGTAGAAGGCAACGCAAGATTGACAGGAAGGGGAATAAGAATTTGTATGCTTATTGGCATACGGAAACTCCAGTGTATCAGTGTGGATAGAAGTTTCGAGAGAATAGAGATCCAATGTCATTAATTTTTGAGTATCATGTATCAACTATTCCGTGCGATAGTGAGGAAAGCAAATGAAAAAATGTGTAACTCAACTGAAGTATACATCGGCAATAGTTGGCGTTCATTATCGAAGTCATGCTTTGATGGCCCCCTACACAGAAAGAACATGGACAACGGGACCCATTTTCAGTTGAGTTCAGATTGTCGCGAATATCTTTCCAAGGTGACTGCCGTATTTTGAATAACTATACAAGCGACCACATATACTCCGCCATAGGATCCTTCCACAGCGAAAGACATTCCGTCTCATTCGTCAACGGTCCAAAAGGCGGCTGCGAAAACAACGCACGAGTCTCATACCCTTTCATCGTGAAAATGCACCCAGGCCCGCTAACAAGAGAAGGAAACAAAATCAAAAGAACCGGCAACATCATCAGCATAAACATGCAGAAAAAAGTAAGCATGGCGGCCAGCAGTACAAGAAGAGCTGGTATCATGGCCCAGAGACTATTACCGACTTTTTCAAAGCCTGGGCCGTTGTATACATGCGGGAGTGAAAAGGCAAGCGCGAAAAATATCCCAACAAGGATGTAGAATGTCGTCATTGAAATCTGGAGCGAAAACACACGGGCAAACTCGGTGTAGATCCCAGTGTAGAATTCATATAGGAAGTGAAACGGTATAGATTCGCCTTTGTATGTTGACGATGAAACGCAGGCTAGCCACGTCGCAGCTGATGTTGCTGACCCAATATCTGAAGCGTAGAGGATTTGATACCAGCTTGGACAACGGCGTGAATCGCCGCGACAGAAGATGATAGCTGGTTCTGGTTTGAGCTCTGGGGTATACAGCGTTTCAGGAGCTTGTCCGAAGCCAGGGAATTTGAGAAGGAGAGCAAGAGATAGGATGGAGACAGCGGCGCCGCCGACAGATAGCTCGAATGTTCGATGGTCAACGACTGTAAGTGAATCCTGTCGATGTAAACTCTTTCGACGTCTGTAGAGAAATATCGTAGCTGCGAATTGGAAAAGTGTTCCGAAGATAGCTATGGCTCTTCCAAGCCTTATCCAAGCACTTCCAAAACGAGATTGCATCTTTTCTTCCAATGAGCCCGTAGGTGTTCGACGAGGTTGTGTTGGTTTCTTTCCGAATAGCGTATTCCATCGTCGTGCATAGGTTTCAAGATGGATTGGAAAAGATTTGGGGGACTGAGCAACGTTCGAGACGAATGATACGTTAATGATAATAATGCCGAGGGCTGTTTGTGTTATTACTATCAAGGGTGATAGAAGGAATAAGACTGGTTCAATTGTGTCGAGTCTTTCGTTGCGTAGGGAGTGGAAATTGCAGAAGGCGACGACGGCTGTGAAATGGGCGACTATGAGTTTGACGACCATCTCTTTCTCAGTGCGACTGTCGCCATCTGGACAAATATCAGTTTCCATCGCTGCAACTTGCCATCAACATCAAAAGTTTAAACGAAAGAGGATTTATCGAAAAGTGAATTGTAGAATCGAGACATTTATCTAGACTAGTTCCATTGCGGCTGTGTTGTGAAACATGCCTACAGGCAGACCGACAGGCTGAATTATTGGTCATGCAGCCAATAGAAGCTCTCTTGACAGGGATCATGGCTAGTGAGGGGTATCTTGGCGTTATCTTGCAGCCCCAGCCTCACTGTCCAACGTATCCATATCTCCTCCTTGCTTGACAACATCCGATCGGGTAATAACGCGATACTTTTCCTCATCGATAGTAGCGAGGTTCGACTCGGCGACCTTTGTAGGCATCAGACCGTAGAACTCCTGAAAGCTCATAATCAACGGCCTCCAGCGGTCCGGGTCAATCCTATTAGCATGACCATCCATCCGCAAATCATTCCGAACATGTGTCCTAAGAACCTTAACCTCAACAGCTACCAAAATCCCCCTTCGATCCGGAACATCCTGCATCAACTCCATGCTGTTCGTAACCTCAGCTTCCATCTGCACAGGACATTCTGCAATACGCGGCGGCTGCACAAAATCAGAAGCTTGCTGCGTAAGACCTGAAGCGCTGAACTTGTCTTTGCAATGCTTGTAGCCGCGGTCTTTTTTCCCGGGGGGAACTGTAGGTGTACCGGTCGTTTTTGCGATGGGATTGATGTAGTGCGCCATGTCGTTGCTGGGGAGGTTGATGACGCATTTTTTTGTGCGGAAGAGGTTGATTGTTGTTTGGGATCCTGAGGCTAAGCCTAGGACGCAGCGGTGGCCGAGCCACCAGACGGATGATATTGGGCCAATGTTGGCAGTCCCGTCCTCGTTCGAGGTAGTGATAAGGGCTACTGGAGTTCCCCAGTACATAATAGCTGGGGTGATGATGGAGTGCGTATCTGCCATGTTGTCTGGTACAGCGGAGAGGATTTTGAAAAAGGGAATTGTGGAAAACAGTAGAGATTGAGAAAGGACGATGATGATTACCCTCATTGTAGTGTCTTCAAGGTATTCATTATATATCCTTGGAACAGCTATCCTTAGTATCCATATTGCTTTGGATATATCGAATGAAACGTGTAGTTGAGTCTCAACGTGCTTGAATGGGCCATATCTGTAGTAACGTAGTTAAGAAACGGATCTTGCTACATATATGGCCAATAAAGAGTGCTGATCGTGCAATATGGGTGGGTCTCTAAGTCAGGGAGGCCAACTTTTATAGTGCAGTCCCTCCAGTACTTCCTCCATCACGACTGTCATGTTATCGACTTTGAGACTTTGCAGCGCATTGTAGCTTGAAGATAAATTTTCTGAGCTCCAAGCAAGAGTCGAGTCGTTTTATGGAATGCTCAGGCTCACTGATGATTCAAGGGTTGTGTACGGAATAGCCAATCGAAGGTCTCGCGTGACAAGGATCATTACTAGCGAGGGGTATCTTAGCGCTATTCTCTCAGGAACAAGATCTTCTGCTGAGGGGCCCGATAAGGCTGACTCATTATCAGCTGCTCTTGTCTCAAATCGTCCGATAGTGCTGACCAGCAGTTTTTTCGTTGGGAAAAACTCCAAATTTTCATCTCGACGTCTGCGCATCAAGGGTATCGCCAATGGAGGCTCTCTACAGTAATTGGCGGTCTCTTCCGCTGTCATTATCTGTGCCGATAACAGGATTTCTCGTCATCGTTATCGCAACCGTCACCAACGTGGTTAAACAGCTATGGTTCCCGAATCCTCACCGCCCTCCCGTTGTATTTCACATCTTCCCACTTATCGGCAGCACAGTTCAATATGGAATTGATCCGTATAAATTCTTCTTCGATTGTCAAGCCAAATATGGAGATTGCTTCACTTTCATTCTGCTCGGAAAGTCAACGACAGTGTTTTTGGGGCCGAAGGGGAATGATTTTATCTTAAATGGGAAACATGCGGATCTTAATGCTGAAGATGTCTATGGGAAACTTACGACGCCTGTTTTTGGGAAAGAGGTTGTTTATGATTGTTCTAATGCTAGATTCATGGATCAGAAGAGGGCAGGTCAACCTACGCCATACAAAGAACGGCATGCTAACTGTTCATCGATAGCTTCTCAAGCTCGGCCTCACCACAGACTCATTGCGATGTTACATCCCCAAATTCGTGAAAGAAGTCGAAGACTACATCAACACTTCACCCTATTTCAAAGGCAACACCGGCGTCGTAAACATCACAGAAGTAATGGCCGAAATCACAATCTACACAGCCGCCGGCTCCCTTCTCGGGAACGAAGTTCGGTCTCTGTTCGACAGTACATTCGCAACCCTCTACCGCCATCTCGACGACGGTTTCCAACCCATCAACTTCGTAATGCCGGGTCTTCCCTTGCCACAAAACTTCCAGCGCGATCACGCTCGTAAAGTCATGGAGGAACTTTTCAGCGATATCATCCGCAAACGTCGTGAGATTGGAAATCAAGGCGATGAGACTGATATGGTTTGGACGCTTATGAATGCTAAGTATAAAGATGGTGAAGATCTGCCGGATCATCATGCGGCGAGGATGTTGATTGCTATTCTTATGGGTGGGCAGCATAATACAGCTGCGAGTGGTGCTTGGCTTCTTCTGAATCTTGCGCATAAACCGCATCTTGTTAAGGAGTTGTATGATGAGCAGATTGAGATTTTGGGATCACCGCATGAGCCGTTGACGTGGGAGAACTTGCAGAAATTGACGCTGAATGGACAGGTCATCAAGGAGACTTTGCGTCTTCACAGTCCTATTCACTCTATTCTTCGACAGGTCAAATCACCTATGCGAGTACCAGGTACAGACTGGGTTGTTCCGCCGTCTCATACACTTCTTGCTTCACCCGGTACACAAGCACGATCTGAAGAGTTCTTCCCTCGATCTATGGAATGGGACCCTCATCGCTGGGATAAGATTGAGTCTCTTGACGACGCTAAGGGTAATGGGGAGACTGTTGATTATGGCTTTGGAATGATGAGCAAGTCTGTCAGCAGCCCGTATCTACCCTTTGGAGCGGGGCGGCATCGCTGTGTTGGGGAAAACTATGCGTATGCACAGCTTGGTGCCATCATTGCGACGTTTGTGAGATTGCTTCATATTGAGAAGCCTGATCCCAAGGCACCTCTTCCTGCGCCAGACTATTCGGTAAGCGATCCTGTCAGCAATTGTATGTTCATACTAATGTTTCTAGTCAATGTTTTCACGACCTATGAACCCCGCCGTAATTCGATGGACTCGTCGTAACACGGAGGCTGGTTAAAAATAGAAACTGCACCTAGAGCGAGAAATATTACCTCCTACAGCGTCATACACTAGAAACCAAGTTTTCAAATTCATGAGTTGCATTCAAAACGTCTAATGAATTCTACAGCGTGGAGCTTGTCCAATAGACAACAAATGACTCTGTAAAACGTGCAGACAAAAAGAAAGGCAAGTTTCATAGGCAAAAACATACAACAGCGGGTATTCGCTGGTCGTCACCGAGCCAACTACTAATCCGCCCCTCACTGGCTTGTCTATGGGAGAGCAGACGGGATCCCGAATTCTCCAGTGGGTATGATCGTATGTGATAGTGCAAGAGCAAAAGTCCGGCTTTGAAAGGAGGCAGAGATGGTATTGAGAGTCCTACCTCAGAGCCAGTCCCAAACCTAAGCTGGAAAAAGATATAGAGCGACGGATTAGAATGACCTCTTAAAAGTGGGTGTTCTTCCAAGGTGAAGATGTTTGAATGCCTCATGTCAACTAAGTGGAGCGCACTATAGTCACTAGAGGGCAAAAATATGATCATGCTGGGGATCGAACCCAGAATCTTCTGATTCGTAGTCAGACGCCTTGCCATTGGGCCACACGACCGTGTCCAATTGTTGAATGCCAGCTTTCCCAGCGGCTTCTCTGTAGGAAGCTGATTCCGCTACGACGATGCTCTTGCTGTGAAACGAGCAAGTTGCTGATGCTGCAGTTCAGTTTCATCATACAATCATCTCCCAACCCGTTTCCAAAAGAGTCCAGTATGAATACAGTTTTGCTATCTGGGTCTATTGGGGTATGATGCATGCTGTGCAATACGGCGGCACAGTTGGCTGCACTAATGCAAGGCGCTGATAGTTTCACTGCTTACATCCTATTCTTGGTCACACCATACCTACAACCCAACGCTATCAATTAAGCAGTCATCTATCGGTAAATATCATTGACATACAAATACTACTCGTTATGCCACTTCAGCAACTTTTCTCCTCGACTTTGCCGCCATCTATTCGTCGTTTCTATAAGCTCAGGACATCCTTGAAGCAACCAGCCCCATTTTCTTAGAAACCAAGGCGAGGCCTCCCAGGAATTCGGCACGGACGAATCTCCCCATACAATCAAACTTGGCTTCTCCACGTTCTCCCAGTTTATCTCTGATATATCCTCACATAGCTCACCGTCATCAAGAAGCTCAGCATCCGCCGCCAGGATGACATTATCTCTAAACTTTGGAAAAGGGAATATGTCGAGCCACGGGTGATGCAGCACCGTCTTCTGCACCTCTGTTGGTTCAAGTGCCACTGGAGGATTATACTCTGGACTCAAAGGCCCATTGAGGTTGAAAGGCGATATAGCTTCGTCTATGCACATAAGCGCACGGTCAAATCCCAGCATTGTAGCGTTGTTGGCAACTGCTATTGTAACGTTGAGACTGATAAGAAGTGGAAGCTGCGATATTCGAGGGGAGTTCATGGTATAGTCCGTATAAGTCTTGCACGCAACGGCGAACACTCTTTCGCTTATATCAGGCCTCTCATAAACTTCGCATGTTCGACGAATGACTTCAAATATTGCATCCGGGGGACCTTGAAGAGCGAGTGCTATTGATGGCATGGATTCGGCTGGTAGGCCAGCTTGACCGACGATACTGGAAGCAAGCCGATTTTTCTCGATTTGTTGGCGTTTTCTGAGATCTGCCAAGGGGGACATTATGTAAGAAACTAAGCCAAGGTGCGAGGCAGAGGGTGTGCTCACATTGTGACCTCTTGTTCAGCCGATTCTGCAGCTTTCGTCTTTGTGCAGTACTAGTAATCCCAGTCCAGTCCTCTCCAGCTTTCTGCACGAGCATCTGCTGAGCCATTGGCTGAATGGCAATCTTTTGTGGATCAGACATCGTGCTGTATATGCAGAGTGTTGATATATCGATGTATATGGCTGATTATGAGAGACTTATGCGATACCTGTAGACGATTGATAGGATAAATCAGGAAAGAAAATTGTCGGATTCTGGAGGCGTCATCATGGCATGCACGTGAATGCGGCCTCAAGAGAGGGAATGGGTTACTCCACTTTGTCAGCAGGTTGCATTAGTGCGTCTAATCAAGGTATAGTCTCAATTTTTAGGGTTATCATTGGATGATCTCAGGATCTGGGTAAGTCGGTCCGATGAGCGATCGCAAGAGCTTGAGGTTTGGCGATATCATCAACTCGCATAAGTCCGCATCAATCATCTGATGGATAGTGGCAAATAGCGCTCAAGAAGTATTCTATAAGATTCGGTGAGGTGTACGAGCCAGTACCTCCGTAAGAACTATTTCGTCAAAACCCATGCTCATCAAAACAGTTGCAACGTCAAAAATCATAACATCTTCAATAGTTTTACAATTTTACAACCAACCTACAGGCTCAATTTCCAACATGCCTCCATATCAAATATCACCAGCTGTAAACTGCGACATCGACTTCAATAAAGATGAAATTGCTGGAAAAGTTGCCATTGTAACTGGAGGTCAGCGTCGCCGAAATCATGGTATGGTTGGTATAGGTTAACTAACATCTCCCAGGTGCCAGCGGGATAGGAGAAGCATACGTGCGGGCTTTACATAACGCAGGGTATGTGGAATCACTCAAGAATATATTAAACCTCAAAGACTGATGTGTAAAAGAGCCAAGGTTGTCATTGGCGATAAGAATGTCGTTGCTGGCGAGAAGCTGGCTTCAGAATTGACGGGCTCAAAGTTCGCCCAGTGTGATGCAACTGTTTGGGAAGATCAAGTTTTCTTATTCAAGGAGGCGGCTGAAATATCGCCTTCTGGAAAGGTTCACTATGTGATAGCCAATGCAGGTATGACGAAGGAAGACCAGACCTTTACCTTTGACGGTGCGAACTCCCCTACGTCCCTGTCATCAGGCTTTAAACTCACGATTACACAGGCAAAGACCAAGAACCCCAAAAACCAGACTTACAAGTCATCGATGTCAATCTTAAGGGCGCGCTCTATACCGCTAAGCTGGCCATGCACTATTTCGTGTCCCAAAATGGCACCGAAGTCAACAAAGACCAAGAAGATACCTGTTTGATCCTCATCAGTTCAGGAGCCGGCTTCCTCGACGTTCCAAGATCTCCAGAGTACAGCAGCACAAAATGGGCAGTCCGTGGAATAATGCATGCTTTGCGGAGGACGGCATTTTACTATGGAAGCCGAGTCAATGTCATTGCACCATGGTATATCACTCTTCATCGCACGGCGCTTCAGATCTTTGACTAACCCATTCTTCAGGTATATCCGCACTGGCATTCTCTCCAAAGACCAGTTCGATGAAGTTGAGAAATCGGGAGTCGAGTTCGCGACAGCTGAAGATGCTGGTGAATGCGCGCTAAGGATCCTGTCTGATACCAGCATTAACGGAAGGACGCTCTTTGTCTGCGCGCGGAAATGGGCTCCTCGCGGGTACATGGACCTGAACATCGAGGATTATCCTGAAAGTTTGATCCAGGAGATGCAAGAGGACCAAATGCGCAATGCACCAGTTGATCTTGGACTATTCCCATAGAATGGCCTGCCGGTACCCAAAAAGTCTAGAACACCACAATGGTGTTTTCAGCCCAACGAGGCGCAACAGTAACATGTTCAAAGTACCAAAGTCGGCTGAGCGATTCCCCTCACTGGTTGGTCAGCGCCAGATGTAACCCTCCATCAGAAGGTTGAGCTGAACACTAATGCCGAACTATTGGCCCGTATGTTTCAGTCAGGGCCTTTTAGTAACATGCAGCCGGGCATTTTGCCGTCTCTAGAACTGCGGCTGAAAGTCGCCTCATGGAGCCTTATGCGAACCAGACTGATAAAGAAAGCCGTGAAATACCCAACCATCGCCTCTTCTATAACGCCTCATGTAATCTCAACCATTCATATCAGTTAGCAGTCAGTTCGACATGGATTTCATCATGGACCACGACCTGTGTGCAAAGTGTGAAGAAAAACCCGGTGATGTCCGATGCTCCTGTGGTGAACGGTACTGCGAATACTGCTTCTCCAAGAAACATCTACCGCGCAATCAAACCCACAAACGCGGTGGTTCGAAAAAGACCGAAAACAAATGGAACAGAATCAAGGGAGTAGTTTCCAACATTGCAAGTTCGTTTTCTCCCGCTTCGCACTTTCAGAGAGATGAGACGACTAAATGGTTCGGTCTTCACGTTTCGTCACCGCCTGGACGTAAGGATCGTATTGCGACATTGGTTGAGACTACGCGATTCTCTAACCTTTTAGAGGAGTCGCTTCATTTCGATAAGCGAAGTCCCAAGCGACAGTATCCGAGCATTTGCTCGTTTGTTGGGGATACTGGTGCAGGAAAGTCGACTCTGAGTAAGTTCAGCCCATTCCGCTCATTTCAATGTATGGTCGGGGAAGAGATGAGCTGACAATGAATTAAAGTCCGAAGCTTGATCTTTGACTCCGAACAGGCCTTGGATTTCGATCCCCTTGACGCTCCAGTTCCTGGAGCTCAGACTGGATCTTCTGCCACCAGATCTACTACTGGAGAAGTCAATCTGTACCTTGACCCAACGACCTTTGGAACAGTCGCGCCGATGTTCTACGCAGACTGCGAAGGGTTATTGGGTACAGAACCTCTTGCGGCAGAGCACCAGACCGAATGGGCAAGGTATGGACAGCGCTATCTCATTGAGTCCAAGGATGGCAAGCCAGTTGATCGACGAACGGCTGTCAAGACCATCTATCCCCGCTTTCTGTACATCTTCAGTGATGTGATCTGCTATGTCACCAGGAACCACAGAGCGTGGGCCGAGTCGGCGCTGCGACTTCTGAACTGGAGCAAGGTTGGTGTGCAAAACACTATTAATCAACATGCACTACCTGCGCTGATCATTGTTCTTAATGGGCCGAGTCTGGAGAATGAGGAATGGCTTGGTGATGATCATGATGTTGTCACGGATGCCTTCTTTCAGGCTATTGAGAAGGAGATCAGCGAGACAACCGAGTTTCGTGAACTTGCTCAAAAGGCATGTACCTATACCCAACCAGAGCCCCCTCGAGCATCATGCTAACTTATCCCTAGCACGGAGACAAGACAATGAGACAGTTGTTTTCGAGGAGCTTCTCCAGTGTCTATGTTCACTACATCCCACTAGAGGGCTACGGACCACTCGGAACTAGTCTTGAGATTATCAACCAAACCAATCGATTGGCTAAACGAGTCAGGAGAGATGCAGAGCGTGTCCAATCCCAGAGAGCTGAGTCTTGGACTCGCTTCGACACGACGCAGATGTCTCAGGTGGTGCATTACGCATTTGCGCATCTTGCATCAGGAAGTTCAGAACCGTTCGATTTCGGTCAGTGTCGACGACAGATATCGGTTCCGGATACAACCGAGGGTCACTTTTCCGAATTTCTTGGCATGTCGTTGAAGAATGGCATGGAGGCCCGGTTTGACGACACGGCTGCTGTTATCGCGACGAGTCTTCTGAGGAACTCATTGAGTGCGAACAAAGATGGTACGTAGGTTTAGCTTAACTCATAGCTGAATTATACACGTTTCAATGGCTCACATCATTTGTTGTATTGATAGATATCGTGCTACTTCCTTCAGTCGTCTTTGACAAAGACACCCGAGCAATCTGCACCAGAGCCATCAGCCAGTTCCTGGATAGTAAATCGCCATGCGCATACATCGATCCCGATTCTGGGGAGAAATGTGTTAATACCAAGTCTGGTCACCGAATAGGACACCAGAGCGCGTCAGGTGATCTTTTGCACGACGGAAATTTTGTCACCGGCGACTTCAATTCTGCCAAGTTCCTGCTTGCGATCGAGTCAGCACTTCACACCACCATGCGAGTGATCAACTCAAGCGGCCCTTCCAACCACTGCGACTGGCGACACCTCGCAGCCGTTCATCATCGTCAACACATTGACGCCCTGAGACGGCTTGGTGGCTATCCGGCATCGCATGACGAAAAGCGTCGATTCCCTTTTGGCTATAGCCCCGAGAAAAACCCATTTGCACTTGCAAAATCGTTTCTCACTCTTTACTCGGTCATTTTGAATCATGGAGCCGAATCAAACACGACGTTTTGTTTCGGTTGTCTTTTTGGAAGACCGGAATACCGTCTTCCCTGCGGACATGTCATTTGCGAGACATGTATCCAGGACTTTGACGATACGGACTCAGACAAGCAATATCCTGGGCGTTTTATGCATCAAAGGTGTATAATCTGTAATAACTCATCATCTGATAAGTGGCCGTTCACTACTACCGTCAGACCACCGCTTTCTGGCCTTCGGATACTGTCGCTCGATGGGGGAGGTGTACGGGGAATCGTGGAGCTGACAGTGTTGAACCGACTTGAGAAGGAGATTGGGCTCGGTATACCTATTGGCGAATTCTTCGATCTTATCGTGGGTACCAGCACAGGTGAGTATTACTTGCTCTTCGTAATATCATGCGCTCGCTGCTAATTCTCCAGGCGGAATTATCGCCCTAGGTATCGGTGTTCAACGACGAAGTGTCATAGAATGCACAAGCCTATTCCGAGACATCTGCAGCAAAGGTTTCGAGGCTAAATTTCTCACCAAGTCTCGGCTCTTTGGTTGGGCCGCCCGATGGTTCAGCAGCTCAATCTACAAGACTGATGTCCTGGAGACTGCCCTGCAAAATGCATTTGAGGGGAAGGATCCAAAATCGCTCTATGGACTAAACAGCTCCTGCAGAGTTACGGTTACCACCACGGCCAAGGAAGATTGTCACTTGATCGCCAACTACAATCCGGGCGGTAAAGATCGATATCTTGATTCGAAACTCCCGCTATGGAAGGCGTAAGGATACAGCCCATGAAAAGTAAGCCACTGCTAACAATCCTTACAGCGCGCGATGTACCTCGGCAGCTCCCATGTACTTCGAACATATTTCTCACGCCGGGCATGAATGCCGCGATGGCGGCTTGAAGGAGAACAACCCGATCCAAGTAGCGCTCAATGAGTCACGAAAGATATGGGAAGATCCCACTTACGACGTGATTCTGTCTATCGGATCTGGGCGAGCTAGATATCCCGCAGCTGAGCCCGTTTCTACGGCGATCATACCAAAGTGGCTTGCTCACCTCTTCTCGACTCTTGTCAGCACCATGAACGGCGAGGATGCATGGGAGAGATTTCTCACAAGCCAGGACAAGCGTATAAGAGATCGTGCTTCACGGCTGAACTTGCGGTTCGATGGGAGTACTGAGCCAGCGCTTGACGATGTAAATGCTATTACGAGTATGGAAGCGGCGGCGAAGAAGGCAACATTCTATGAGAAGATTTCTGCCTCTCCTTTCTCGGCAACTTCTGGCGTTGTCCAATCAGACGCACTTCAATGCATGGCTGACAAACTACGAGCTAGCCTCTATTTCTTTGAACTCGGGAGTATCACAAAACACGGTGCCGTCACAGTTATCCACGGTTGGATCTGCTGTCGTTTGATGCCAGATGAGCAAGGCTTCAAAAAACTCCTATCTTGCACCTCAAAATTCCTTGTTCGGGGAAAGGTATACGAGGTAAAGCGAGTTCCGGACGACAAACCGCTTCGATTCCCTGTTGAGTTTCAACATCAGCATCTTGATGAACCGATTCGCATCGATGCCAACTTTGGAGCTACACATTCTACGACTATTAGCGGCTTTCCAATGACTTTAAAGGTTTGTGATACACTAAGACCCTTTAAATTATGCCATTAATAATTATTCTAGACTCTGTTCGCGCATTCGGAACTTCAGCCGACTTCATCAGCCCCAGTGCCATTGGCCGAACTGGCAAGCAATAACAGCCAAATCAATCCAACTACTGGAATCAATACAGGTAAATTATCCAAACTGTGGATCGAAAACTTGTTTCTTGAGGGAATTGTAACTAATAAGCTGTCTTCGAACATTTAGACGAAAGCACAAGCTTGAAGGAAACATCAGCAGCTGACCTGTCAGTCAACACCCAGCACACAACGAGAGCAGTACCACCTCGACAGACAGCTACAACGCCCCAGCCCAAGCCGATGGAAGCCAATCCTAATACTGTGGAGAACCTGGTGTCAGCTGCAAAGAAGAATGATTCTGTTAAAGTAGTTGAGCTACTCGATCAAAAGGTTCCTATTGATGGTAAGCATGGCGGCTGGACAGCCCTTGGTTACGCAGCGTACAATGGACAATTGGATACCGTCCGGATTCTTCTCAACCGTGGTGCTGATATGGACATACGGATGGATGTTGGTTTCGGTGTTCTTCCTGGTGATGGAAGTGCTATCAACTGGGCAGCATGTGGTGGCTACTTAGATGTCGTCAAGCTTCTGCTTGAGAGGGGCGCAAAAGCGGACATCTGCGCAAAGAGACCAGTATTCCTTGGTACTGGAGGGACGCCGATTACAATGGCTGCAGGCAAAGGCTACCTCGAAGTCGTCCGGTATCTCCTTGAAAAGGGTTGTGATGATGAATCTCCTGACAAACTTCCCGGATGGGATGCGTTTATCATCGCCTGCGAAAGAGGGCAACTCAACATCATCAAACACTTCCTGGAAGAGAAACATCTCGATGTAAACAGGATCGGCAAGAATGGCGTTACACCTCTGATGACGGCTGCTCAGAGCCAACAGATTGCTGTCATGGAGTACCTGGTCAAGCGCGGGGCCCACTTAGACGCGGTTGACATTGACGGCAGCGCGGCATTACTACATGCTGTGATGAAGAAAAGGGTTGGCGCGGTAGAGTGGCTGGTGAGGCGTGGTGCGGACGCAAGGAAGCAGAACAAAAATGGGTTCTCGCCGTTGAAGCTGGCACAGGAGGAGTTGCAGAAGAAGGCGGATGACAAGAATGCGGCGGCTATGGTCAAGTGGCTTGAAATGCCGATAAATGTTGCATTTCATACAAAGGCTTAGACACCATGCGGGCCTTGATACCCGTGCCATTCTTGACGGCTCGAATAAGGATCCACTAGTGATGGAACAGATAGGGTCGTTGGTGTACTCAATTATCCCAGAAGCTAGATGAAGAGGTTACAAATACACACTCCTGGTAACAATATGTGGCATCCTTCGTGTGGTATCCAATCGAGCACTTTTACGTGACACCCATATTGCAGGAGACACTGAGTGCTACGACATTCAAAACCTGATATATACGGTACTTTCGAAACGTTCAATAGATTCTAGCAAATTGACGAGTTCCCAGGTCCAGCCCGCGAACCAACAATCTATAGACCAATTATCTAATCCACACCCAAGCACAATAGCAAATACAACAAAAAACAGCTTGTGATGGAAAAAACCTGCCTTAGTAGTTCTTAATCAAAGTCAACAGGGTTTTCTTCTCCATATACACAGAGAGGTTATGCCCAGTGAGTACCTTGCTGGGATTACTGTACGCCTTAGTTTGAAGGATGATATTCTGGTTGTCTAGTCGACAGTTAGCAAGTCGTCTAGGAAGGGAGAAGTTGAGCTTTTCTACTTACGCTAAGGAACTCCAAGAGCCTCTAGGGAGGCACATGTTTGCTTGAGGTCGAAAACGGTAGGCATCTAAAGAGGGACAGTTAGTTTAAAGGCGATTCCAGCCAGATGGTGGGTAAGAAGAGGGAGAATTCTTTATACCCTTGTAGCTGTTGTGAGGAGCGAAAGTCAATGTAGAGTTGATGATCGATGAGAGATAGTTGTTAGGAATAATTGAGTTAGAAAGACATGACCGATTGGTAGATAATTATACTTCAATACCTTCCAGACATCACCTGCGACATATTTCAATGACCTTGCTCAACCTCGTTGCTCAAAGGAGCGATTGACAAAGACATTAGCTTAGACAAAGACAAGACTGAAGATAGAACAACATCACAAAGAGGGCTTTTCTAGAAACAAATAAAGACCCAAAGAGAGAAACAACAACAACAAAGATTTGTTCTGTTCATAGATTCTCGCTGTTCAGTCCATGACCTTGCTAACATTAGATGTCACCAAAGGCAAATGTTGAACATTATGCAGAAGCTTGAAAGCCTCTTTCGACGTATGATGAAAATGAGTCTGTTGACCAAGCGTGATCACCAGTGCGAGAAAAACTGAGAATAAACAATATAACCTACTTTGTCCTTGACCGGAGATAGGGTAACTTTCAAATCTCAATCACCTGCCATCTGTCCAGAGTGAGCAACCTCAGGAAGCAAGAAAACATCTAACCTTAAGGCGAGGTGCCAAAAAGAAAACTGGTCTAAGGTCCATTTAATCTGTACTACATTTAGACTAAACTTACCTAAGTAAAACTGGTCTAAGGTTTATTTAATCTGTACTACATTTAGACTAAACTTACCTAAGTCTTTGTATTACTTAGGACAGATATCCTAAGTTTTGTTGCCTGCAAGTGATATAAAATAGATCAGTTTACACTAGCGATAAAAAAATAATGCTGTTAAACCTAGCCATTCATGAATCTGCGCTCCCACAATTATACAAGCAAACAAGTGCAAATGCAACATCATTTGTTCTTCCGTCGTTTATTCTCTCCGTCAATCTTCTTAAAGAACTGACTCTTTTCCTTTTCACCCCTCTTCCTCTTCAGCGCCTTGTTAGCAGGTTGATCCCGCTCAATGTATGCCATATCCTGCACACCACTAAGTTGGTCAAGATAACCTGCGACGCGCGTAACCTTGCTCTTCTTGCCCTTCCCAATCCTCTGTTCCCTACCCCAGAGATCGCCCTCTTCAAAATCATCGTCAATGGAGGTTTCGTTGTCAACCAACGTGCCCTGAAGTAACTCCCGTTGTTCAGCCGCAGTATCAAACGCGAGATCAGGCGTGTCTTCGATACCATCTAGCTTGGTGATGACTTTGAACGCGTAGCCTTGATCGATCAGGAATGCCTGGCGCTTTGAAGCAAAGTGCATTTCGGACGTGTCTTTAGAAACGAGCGAGTAAAAGAATGCGTTGAACCCTTCGTCATTGCGACGTTTTGCTCGTAAAATACGGCCTAATCGCTGTGCTTCTTGACGGCGCGACCCGAACTGCGACGATATCTGGATAAGACATGTTGCCTCGGGGAGATCAAGCGATGTATCGCCGATTTTGGAAAGAAATAAGGTATTCACGTTGGGACTGTGTCGAAAATGGTCAAGGACCCTGAGTCGCTCTTCTTGGCTTGTGCCGCCGTAGATAAGATACCTCTTTAGCTTGTATGCGTAGAGTTTGAGGGAGTAGAGCTCGTCTGAGAAGACAATGATCTTATCGCCGCGCGCTTCGTGATAATTGATAAGGAATTGGCAAGCTTGGAATTTGGAGGGATTGATCGCGGCTAGCGTTCGCTTCATTCGAGATGAGACCTGGAGATATTGCTCGTAGAACACAGTTGGCATGGAACACCAGACCTCGGCACATTGCACCTTTGCGATATGCCCCTGCTGCGAGAGTTCCATCCAGTTCGCTTCGTACAATTTCGGCCCAATGAGAAAGTTGAGATGATCGATCTTGTCATCCTCACGAAGCAGCGTAGCTGTAAGCCCAAGCTTAGAGTGCGTTTTAATCGACGAGATAACACGTCGAAACATATTTGCCGGAACAACATGGACCTCATCAAGAATCATCAATCCCCATTCCCGTCCTGCCAAAAAGTCCATCATCTTCTTTGAGTCATGAGCGCGCTCGCGACTATTCGTAACCATCGAGTATGTCGTTACAATCACACCGGTGCTTCCAGAGAATTTCTCCTTGTTGTCGGATGTAAAAGTTGTGATGTCTTCGGGGTTGATGTTTGACCATTTAAGAAACTCGTTGCGCCACTGGATTGCGGAAACTGAGCTTGTGCAGAGGACGATGACGCCCTTTCTGATGGTGCATGCTGCTGTGATGCCGACGAGGGTCTTGCCGGCGCCGCATGGGAGAACGATGATTCCGCTTTTGGCGCGACCGTTGCCGAACATCTTGCTGAGGCTCTTCTCTTGATATGGTCTTATCTGGGTGTTTGGGCGCAGATCGATATCCAAGTCGGGATTGACGTTGTCACAGCGGAAGTCATACTCTTCAAGGATGGGGTACGATAAATTCAGGCATCGCTTCTGAACGATCTCAACGGCGCTGTCGGGAATCTCAAATGCATGGACTGCTTCTTTCTCATCATCGTTGTCGTCGTCATTCAATACGGCTTCAATGTGATCTTTGTTCGCATCTTTGGCGAGGTTGGCTTCCTGAAACCCCGCCGCGTTCTTTGTACCAGGGATGACCAAGCCACCCAGTGCCGGTGTACGTGAGGTAGTAATCTCATCAGAACCATTCACTCGAAGGGGACCGATAACATTGTCTTTAAGCAACGTCTGAAGCACATTTGCATCGCCACTCTCGACGAAATATTTGTTGTTCTTTAAAACCAGCTTTACTTTTCCATGGCTCTTGGTGCAAGATGTGATGAATTCTTTGATGGTCTGCGGAAGCTCCGTCTTGAGAAACTTGTCAAGACTACTAATGATATCGTCGCCATTTAAACCAACAGACACAGCAGCGTAAAGACTATGAGCGGTGATCTTGCACTCGTGGAGAAAAGCTGGTCTGGATAGAGGCTCTGCGATGGTAACGAGAAAGTCAGTCGCTAGGTCTGCCAACGGATGAAAACGCTCTAAAATAATGTATCCTTTGTCGGGATCAATCCACAGCGGGCGGTTGGCGCTATCAGGACTGTGCGCAAGATAAGAGAAGTCTCGCTTGACGGTGTTGCTGATGTCGATAGAGGCCTTTTGTGACTTTCTTTTGAGCGGCATGGTGATGTTGAGAAGAAGGGCTGGAAGGTTTGCAAGAGGTGAGAATGGTCTTTAGGCAGCTGACACAGGGAACAAAGAATACGGCGGGAGGGTAGAATGACTAATGTTTCTCGCGCCTCGTCACGTGAGGGGACGGACAAAAACCTTGACTGACGTTGAGAGGTAGTGAGGGGGCCAGAGCCTTTATAAATGTGATAAGTCACTATACTTTCACATCGTTTCACCCCTGTTCAATTGGAAGCCTTGAACATGCCATAAAAGTACGTAATGTTGGCGTTTGCGAACAACTTCTGAAGTGGGGCTAGATGTCTCTGGCATCTGCCTACCCACAAAGGGCACAACGGGTGAGGCTTAATCACCCATAGGCCAAAACAAGCGATAGTAGGTTCTGAGAAGAACACTCTAGCCTTGGTAGAGGTTCCGATGAAGTATAAGTGCTCCGACAGATCTGCATCAATATCTGTTGATATGGGCTGGTACACGCCCTACGAGGACCTTGAGTAACCAGATACATGTAGTGAGGCTCGCCCGTCTACCTAAAGCTCCTCTTGGACGTCCTCATCTAAATTCACCTCCTCCAGATTCCATCCCGAATTACCTGATTTGGGCATGAGATCCTGCGCTATGGTACGCCAGAAATCACAAGCCTCTTCAGAGTTCTGCTCGTCCTGTACTAGATTCCACCCATCCTGCGAAGGCTTCATGACGTTTGAAAAGAGCTTCCCAGAACCATCAACAACCGGCCATCCAGTATCTCCCTTCCCGTCATTATCAGTGTTACCATGAAGCGCAAACGACGCAAAATATCCCAGATATCTATCCCTGATCGTATCGCGCAGCTTACCCGCCCAAATATTTGCATCCCAAAGAGAGCATTTGAATATTACCTTGATCATTACCGCGATCTGTCCAACAATACCTGCATTGGCGAATAGCGGGATAAGATCAGACGCATGATATGCCAAGCTGTCATTTGGAAAACCGTAGTTCATCGCATATGCCTGCTTTGGATATGCGTCAAGGAGATCCCTTGTATTGCAAGTAAAGGATGCGTCCCGAATGACATGACGCAGACAAAGATTGTAATTCCCCTTATAATCTGTCGTGCAGTTATACTGCTTTGCAATCTTCGCTCTCACAGAAGTTAAGCTCTGGTCCGGGAGGAACTTTTCTAGAAATCCATAAAAGGTGGCATTATCGACGACTTTGGTTGGGGTAAAGAGCTCAGCGTCGTTGGCACAATGAGAGACAATGGCGGATTTGATCCCAGGCCAGAAATTTCCTACGGCCAAGTGTTAGCACAGTTTTCAAGAGGGTATTGGACCTTTGATTACCTTCAGCAAACGCTAGAGTAGGTATCGTCTTGATCCAGGCATCGTCCACTGATGGTCCAATGGGGAAGAGCCCTGTCTGCTTAACAGTCTCATAAAGCTTCACATTCGCCATGGCCAACTTGTCCAGCGGGATTGACGGATCTCTGATACAGCTGATATCGTTCGGGTCATCGCAGCCAAGTGACTTGGAGAAGTTCTGGTAAACTTGGTCCAGCTGGCCGCCTTTTGAATTATCCCACGCCCATTCGAACGCAGGACTTTGTGTCACGAACCGAGTAAACAGAGGATCTTTCTTGCCATCGTTTCGGGTGAGATGGTGGAGGATGGATCCGCCGCCGGCTGACTCTCCCCAAGCACTGACGGTAGTGTTGTCTCCGTGGACCTGGCCGATATACTTCTGAACCCATTGGAGTAGAAGATTCTGGTCGTACAGACCGGCATTGGGCAGGCCGCTTTTTTGCATGTAGGAGCCAGCTAGCCACCCAAAGGCTCCAAGTCGATAGTTCCCAGCTACAAAAATAGTTTTGTAACCGGTGGCTTCAATCAGTGTCTTTCCACTGTAGAGGGGCCCATTGTTGACACCCCACCGCTTCATCCTCTTGGTACCAAACGCATATGCCCCTCCATAGAACCACACAGTAACAGGTAGTGGCTTGGAGCCTGGGTTGTCAAACACCGAGCGCGGGACATAGACATCGAGGAAGAGGCAGTCTTCATTTCCATTCCACGCCGGCGGCGCAGCTGTCGCTGACTTGTCTGGGCCAAGATCCTGATTGGGATCGCCAAGGGGGCTTTTACCGCCAGGTTCATTGCTCAATAGTTTCGGGTTAACTTGGAGACAATCCGTGTTATCGGGGACACTGCCATCGGGTCCCGTTGGGAAACCAGATGCGCCGAAACGTACTGGTTTGGCCCCGAAGCGGACATTCTCAAACATGTAAATCTTCGCTTTGTTAATGAGTTAATTTCTTGTTTCGATACGTGACGTACCTGCTTATCCCATGCAAGGGGTTTAGCCTGGTATGATCCCCATGGAAGGTCTAAGGTCGGGGGGGAAGCTGCTCCCTCCGCATGAGCAAAGGCGTTCAAGGAGCCGAGTAAGAAGGTTTTGAGATTCATAATGGTAAGGTTCTTTGGGAGACAGCTCAACACTTGCCTATTGCTCTGCTTAAATATTCATCGTCATGTTAGACGCTGAGCCTGTATACGTATCTTTATGACACTCAGCTCTCCACAAACGGCTATCACATTCCACTAGCGCATAATGATTACCTTGATGGAATGAATATTGAGAGCTGACATGAAACATTGTTCAGAAACAGCGGGGCGATTTGACCATCGGGGCTAGATCGCGGGGAAGGCTGCGGCCTGAACCGCTCTCTGAAATGCACTTTGATGTGATAACTGTGATAGTGGCGTTTTGTCATTCTTCACCCGTTGGTTATATCATAGGATATACTGCATTTTCGATTGCGCAAGGACTTAGATTTTGCTCCGGGATGTCTTAGTCTGCGTGGGCTGTGAAGGAAGAAGCGTCATACATATTTGATGGCGAAAAGTGCTGTTGGGTGTAAAACGCAGACCTTAGCTTTTTCACTTTGCAGGACCTCGGCTATCTGGCGTCAATGAAAATGCGGCTCAGCTAACACTATAAAGCAACTCGAATTATAATGACATATGGAATTGCGTGGGAGCGCGAGCATACGGCATATCTGACCTGTACTTAAGAAGCGCAAGCGGAAAAGCCTGGGGGTTTTATCAGTAGCGTAATAAACCACCCGAACCCCTGATCGAAGCGTTGGTTGGTTATATGTGGATCCTTCGCTTGCGATTCAAACGATATCATTTGGCACAGTGGCCTACATGAGCCTGGCTAACAGGTCCGTTATATGCATATTATTTTCGGAATTGACTAGTGTTTTGCGCTTAACTTCATTCTTCCTCAATTGCGTACTGAACTATTAGCAATAGCCTCCTGCCAAGCCGTTATTCAGCGCCATTAATAAACACAACTGAAAACATGAACTGATGCGAAGACAGCAGCTGAACTAAATTTTCTTGACTCAGATTTGCCTCTTGCAACGTCTCGCTACTCACATTCATTCAACTCACGCTGCAATATCTGCAGTCGTATCCACTCGTTTCAACAGTTGTTTCTCATCACGACAAAATGGTTCGCCTTTCCCTCCTTAACGTCGCGGTTATCGCTACCCTCCTTCTCGGAGCAGAAGCCGGCCCCTGCCGACCAACAACTACAGCCGTGACGAGCCTTGCTGAGGCCTCGTCCACGGCTGGAGCCTCTTATGCCGAGACCACATCGACGGTTGCTGCTGATACTACGGCTACTTCAGTCGATACGACTACCGTTACGACCCTCGCGGACATTACCACTACCGCAGCACCAGCCTGCCTTGAAACCCAGGCGCTCATCAACCCAGGCTTCGATGATAGAACTGATAGTATCTCACCCTGGACTGGCAATGGCGTCCTAATCCAACGAGAACCTCAAGCTGGCGTTACCCAAGTTGTATTCTATCTCTGTTTTATGCTAATATAATGTGAACTAGGGCCTATATCTTTAATTACGGTCAGGGCAATGGCTATGCCAAGCAGACTTTAGACAACCTGTATGGCGACTATGAATTCTCTTACTATTACCGAGTTTTTAGTGCCAGTGTTGGTGCCGATTACACTTGCGATATTGAGCTCACTGTCGGAGATACGACCCTTCGTGGCGATATGGACTATTCCGTCGGTGATTGGAAGTCAGGCAGCATCAACTGGTCTAGTGGGGGCGAGAATCTTGCACAGGGAGATGTACAGCTCAGCGTATCCTGTGGAGGAGAATTCGAAAAGGTGCAGGTCAACATAGACAGTCTTGCCTTTACGCGAGTTTGCAGCGTTTAGGACTTTCTAGCCATCATTCGGGAGTAACTTAAGGCGACCTATGACTTATCAAGCCTATATTCTTGCATATTATAATTAGATAACATTATTCGATTCTTTATATCATCAGAGAAAAGAATGTACTCCGGTACATCCTCGACAGCGCCAATCTACACAGCCACCAGTCCTTAAGATTCACGGTCAAAGTTTATGCCCAAATGATTGAGTAAACTCCCTAGCCGCCAGAAACCTCTTACAATACATTCAGTGACAGCTGCATTTGTTGGATGCAACACTGCAGACGTTCTGATGAACAATATTGGGGCGGCTTTGTAAGCCGGAAGTTCCGTACGAACGATACCCTGGTGAACTACACAGCCGGAATTGCGAGTAAACATACTACAGTCAATTCAAAACAAAGCGAGGATAGAGGCATTTACTAAGACGTGATTGATGTGGGCGGATAAATTGGGCACTCGCTGCAGTAATGGGTGATTTCTCAAATTTAATTGTATTGATGGCTATACGTGCTATGGGAATGCATCGTCAGATAGGTAGAACTTGGCTAGGTCTCTAGATCCCCAACTGTACCCTCCAACAGCGCATATCTCATGCCAGCCCTGCCAGCCAACTTACTTGTTGCTCTTGGACGACCAGATGGGAGTAGCGCCACCATTCTTGTACAGAACGAGGTTTCCGTCATCCTGGACAGAAAGGAATGTCTGGTTGTCACCGCTTGGCGCAGCAGTGTTGGTGTGCCAAGTGGCCTTGCCATTCTTGTCACTGAAGAAAATGCGGTTAATGATCTGGTAACAAAACCTGGACAAGACAGGGAAGACTTACTAGATGCAAAGATTGCCATCGCCTTGCATGATGGCACCCTTTGCGTTGCTGATTTGCTGGTCGGTGCTCTGCCAGGCGCAGCGGTTGTTGTAGTAGATGGCGAGCTTGCCATCGTCTTGCATGCGGAGCTCGACGGAGCGATCTTTGCTGAAGATGCTCATGCCGACCATGAGCCAGTCGCCGTTTTCGAGAGTGCCATAGCCCATTTTGAGTGATTGATGTCGGGTAGTTGATTGAGAACGAGGTGCTGAGTGAAGATGAGATGAGTTGAGTTGAGAGTTTGGGATGAGGTTCGGGGAGAGAAGGAGGGGATCTTATAGACAATGAGCCGTTTGGGCGACCTTGAGAAAACCGTAAGAGAACACCTTGTGGATCGGTCTACCTGTAGGGATGTTTGCCTGTCTCACCAACAGCCTTTACAGGCCGTCCTCTACGTCCAATTGTGTTCATTCTAACTGCCTCATGTTGCCATGCATCATGTAGTTACACGTATCGGTCGCATCCTGTAGGCTCCTGGCATGGCCTGTTCTCCCCCGGCCTGTCGGCACATCGACTCATCGAGTTCCGATCAGCGATTGAGACACGGTACGACGACAATCTAGCGGTAAGTGTATCCCAAATGGAGCACGATGTTTCTTTGAGAGAAGAGAAATCATTGGTATCATGTCATTGGGCAGATTGCTGGCCTGGATGATCGACCCTGGTTGTGGAATCGTTACTACGAGCTCGGGGTATATAATATTACGTTTTGTCTCTTTTCTCGCACATCTAGTTCCTAGGAATATTTACCTGGGTATTTATACTAATTAGTAAGATTATTGAGCAGAATTCTTAAAGGTTAATTGGATGCTGATTTGGAAAGCTAGAAAACGGGAGCCAGAAGACTGAGCGTTTCTCCCCAGACAACACGTCAATCCAGTTGCACAGGAGAATCTGGTTTCCAGGGAAGCGGGGTCTGAGGAGATCTCAATTGTGACGAGTTTTGCAGTGCCGGGTTACACGGTCTGTATGTCTCACCAGAAAGAGCAGCGGCCCGGCTGAACCCCTCTTTTGTGTCTGAGATTCAGCTCGCCACAGAATTCCCCGTGTCTCAGTACTCGGCCTTTTTCGGAGCACAAACGGCCATGTCTTTCGATGTGTCCAGGCTTGGCCATTATGCAACCAGGAACCAAGTTCCTTATTGGAGCTTAGCTTTGCAACTGGGATTGGCACATTCATTCTCACCGCTATTTATTAATTATTTGGCAGCGTTTATGCAGTTTAAAAGCTGCTATGAAAATTCGAGACGAATAATTACTCCTGTCGAATCGTGAATATGCTTTACATACAACTCGGCTAGTTCCCGAGACCTATCCAATGCGTCAATCCAAGCTGACCAAGGCGGGGTAATGAGACATGCGGCGCAAACAAAGGGCGGCAAGTTCATCTCCAAGGCCTAGCTGTCCTGTACCTGTCACTTATGACATCAAGATCTGCATAAGAGCGGAGAGTTAGACGGCCGGACCGATGTCCCGTCCCGTACCGTCTCGCATCCGTAGATCTATCTATTTAGTCTAGATGCATATCGCGGTGTAGATCGCCGCCGCCACTGACCAAATATGAACGGCTTGGTTAACCGGGTATTTACGGCGCTAAACAGACAGGGTAAACAAGCTATTTGGCTCTGCTCTGTGTCTGCCTGATGCCACAGTCGGGCTTGGATTCGAGCCGCTGGCAGCCGAGCGTTAAAGTTCTGTAGCTGCAAAAAGTCTCATCGTGTTGTTGCCTAATGGGATGATTCGCCTTCGATCTACATCGATCAAAACAGGAGGAACCATCAACGGCTGCTTGAGCGGTGTGCAACTTGCTTACAGCTGCTTGAAGTCAGGTTGCAGAGGGCCCCGCTATGTACGACGGACTTCTCTCGATTGAGAGACATGAACAAAATACCAGCACTCCACTCAATTTTCAAGCCTGTTGATGTACCGACGTCAGCTCTCTACGATTCCAATGGTTTCCTTGCTGCAACTCTGGACGCACCTGCCTCAGCCAGTCAGAATACAAGGGCTGCGAGAGCTCAAATGTCCCCAATGCGTGGCAATTCTTAACAAAGAACAACTTTATCAGTCAAAGAGAATACAGATCTTTGCATCAGGATGGAAAATCTCCGGTCACGTAATAAGTAAATCTCTGGGACACTCTGCAGCAAAGCCTGCCTTCCCGGGCAATCAGACGTGTTCTATAATAGGAACAAACACCATTACAATAGCTAAATAACCAAACAATAAACCCTTCCTTAGCCCAAGCGCACTTTCTTACTGTTGGGAAGTCTCTCATATGGGATCATCTCGTCAACAAATGCTTTCGCTTTCCCATCATTCGCCCAATCCCAGTTGTCCATATACCTGGTGGATAAAAAATCAGCAACAACTCATAATACCGTTGAATAGGCAGTCTGAGATCAACAAGGTAACTTACGACATCAATGCGAAAAGAGCGTACGACTCAGCGGTAAAGGTAGCCTTGCTTGGGCCGCAATTGCCTGCGTTTTCCCCCTCGTGAGAGCGCGCCAAATTGGAAACCCACAGAAAGTTGTCTGTTGTAAATGATGCCGTCAGCCACGATACCTCACTTACAGGAGACCCGAACTGTGAAGTTGAGAGAACAGTAGAAAGAAAGACTTACATGTGACATATTTCTTGATTCCTGGGATAGAAGCATCAGTGGTGCGCTTTCCGTCGGGTTTTTGATAGACCAGGGCTCCCTCCTTTCCGACAGCTTGTTGATCAGGGACTAAATTGGGGATACATTAGCATCTGCACAGATCGAAGAATATCCTTCCCATTACACATACCATTGCGATTCTCAGTTCCACCGGTCTTATCACCACCAAACCAGTGCGCAAGCTCATGGACCATGATTCGCGAAAGGCTAGTAGCCGAGTACGTATCCAGCGCATCATCCTTCTGAACGCTGTCTTTAGCATCGACAGCAGACTTTGTCCCAACCACCTCGCCCTCAAACGACGGAGGACAAAAGATGATGAAATCGTTTCGGGTAAGGGTGACGGCGAATACTCCGGGTCGGCAGAGACCTGTGTTTTCTTGCTTGACGGCGTTTACCAAGTACCGTTTCTTGTATACCCAAGCTCCGGCTGTTTGACCCGTCATCTCTTTAGGCCTGGATTCGCGTAGGGGGCGTCCTGCAGGGTCATGGGGATCTTTATCATCTCTGCCAACCCAGACGAATTTGTTTTCGTCGCATACTAGAAGGGGCTTGAGACCGCCGTAGCCGTTGGCTGGAATCATTTCATCATTGTGGAGTGTCTTGACCATACGATCATAAACATCTTGAGTCAATTAGCAATGGCATATTTTTCGTTGCGACGTTGACTTACATCTAACATTCGAGTAATGCTCCTCATTGGGGTCATGGCCATCTTTATTTGGCACAAAGCCAAACATGTTGGTCGCAGCCCGCGCAATGCGGTCCCAATTGGTTCGCATGTTTGACACAAAGTCTGGGCGGGCGCCTTTGAGCTTTTCAAGGTCTTCTTGAGCCTTGACTGCCAGGACCTCGGCATCACTGTACGCTTTTTCGAAAGCACCCTTGCGTTCAGGTGTTTGGCAAGAGTCATCGAGGTCCCAGACATTCATGTCTGCTGCTAAGCCAAGCCCAGCAAGGACCACGATGGGCAAAAAAACCTTCATGGCGAAAAAGAGATTAGTCGAGCCGTAGGTAGTTAGAGAAAAAGATAAGAAGGTTGCAGGTGATAAGAAAAGGAAAAGGACGAAAAACTGCTCCAAGAACAGAGATATAAGGAAACGAAAGCAAGAACCGATGCAGTAGCGAAGTTAACACAAAAGAAAGGCTATTGCTATCTAAGACTTTGTGTGAGAATAGGGAAGTGGCTTGTCGATAGATCACAGGGATATAGAATATTCTCTATTAAGATATGACTCCGTCTAAGCCTTGCGCGAAGGCACAGACAATCCTTCAATGTCACTGTGATTAACTCTCATTCTGACATAAGAAATCCATTTCATACAAATCCTCGTATCAGTCCTACTCAGCGCTTAATCCATAGCACGGAAATTGCCGTAAACAGATCCAATGTTACAGATAGATATGGATCCGTAGGGCTATGCCGAGGCTGTGCGACTCCAGATCTAGAAATCTACGGCACTAGCACAGCTTATGATTGGGCTTCTTACGGCTTGCCTTTCGTTCTATAGCCTCTAATTGGGCCGTTTGTGAGAATTGCCTCGGGAAGCTCCATCGGATTATTTATAAAGCTAACGTTTGACGCTAACACGAGCATGGTTAAAGAAAAGCTTACTTTTAATTTTAACATGTAAGCATGCTTATGCATTCTGATCCTTCTGCACGGAATCCCGCTGGCCCCGGGAGATAAACTCCCGTAGTGAAGAAGATTAATTATTAACTGGAGTTTACACGCCAAAATGGGATGTACTTCCGAAAGAAGCGCCACAATTGGTGCATAGGCTGTGCAGATCCTACGGCTTACTTGTTTGCCCTGCCCTGAGCTTGGATAATTTTGGATGAGGCAGTCTAGCTCCTGCAAGGGTACTTTCCTATCCGCCAATAATTACAACACTACATAGATCTTCCAAGTAATCCATTCCGAGTGGTATATATCATAATACTCGGGCTCAAGCTGCCGAATAATATCAGGCTTGACTTGGCATCAAACTCTTCACCTCTCTATCCTTTAGGCCGTTGCATTGGTTCTTTTTCTTCTTGTCTTTCGTTGTCAACATAACCGCCATCATGACGGTACCTTGGAAGGTGAACTTCCTAGCAGCATTATGGCTAAGTGCAACCTACGTCGCTGCGAACCTGGAACAAAAAACCTCCTCTGGAGCAGCCGTGTTCACACACCCAGTCTATCCTAGAGTTCTTGTTTCAAGACAAGAACAAGAAATTCCAGCTGATGACCGGGATCCTCCTCCTCCCCCAGTCGTCCCTAACCCTCAGCCAAATGAACCCGCAGGCCCAAACACGCCTGTACCAGCTCCTCAGCCAGAAACAACAGTCGAACCCAACAATCCTCCCCCTCCAGTTACGACAACAGCAGCTCCGGCGCCCCAAGAACCAGAAATTACAACAGAGCCAGAGAACCCGCCTGCTCCAATTACGACGGAGAAGCCTGATACGCCTGAGGATCCGAAGACTACTGATGTCGCTCCCGTGCCAGTACCGGTTCCGGTTCCCAACAAGCCTGATGATCCCAAGACCCCAGACGTTCCAGATGTCCCAGATGTTCCCAAAGTCCCGGATGTCCCCAAGGTTCCTGACACTCCCGATGATCCTAAGAAGCCTGACAACCCTCAAGACCCCAAGGACCCTCAGAGCCCTGATCCTCAAGACCCTAAAGATCCAAAGGACCCTAAAAACCCTGACGATCCCGATGACCCTAAAGATCCCAAGGATCCCGAGAACCCAGACCCTAAGGACCCTGAGAATCCTGATCCCAAAGACCCCGAAGATCCCAAAGATCCTCAAGATCCTCAAGATCCCAATGAACCAGATGATTGTGAGAAAAAGGATCCGGCACCATGCACAAAGACTGTTTCCTTCTACTCTGAAAGCGAGACATACACAAGGCAAGTTCATGGCTCAAAATTTCTTTGCCATCAGTATTTCTAACACAGAGCCATAGTACCGTTTACGTAACATGCCCTGCTCCGATCGACTGCCCCGCCAAGCAAACCCCAACCATCACCACCAGCATCTTCCCTGAGGAGTCAGTCCTCTGGGGCGATGTACCAGCCGACAACGAGGCCATCCCTACAATGGAAGCGATTGAAGACGACACCTCTCGTTACTTCCAACAGGTCTTTGATGACGAGAACATCTCTATCAATGATGCTCAACACCCCGATGTTCAATGCCAACAGCAAAGCAGCAACGACGTACCTCGCGACTGCTTCATGTCTATTTACAACAAGTTCTGCGCCGACGTTAATGGACATGAGGGCGATGAGCTGAGCAACAACCTCACTGGCGCCGATGCCGAAAGCGGTTCTCAAGAGAAGCGTGCGTCGCTTAACATGAGAAGACATATGCTTCGGGAACGAGCTGAGTCTTGCGATGGCTGGGTGTTCGAATACGACTGGAGCGGTGCAAAGGGCGATTGCCAGATTCCCTGCGGTGATTCAATGTACGCTTTCGGCGACGAGTGTTTTGACTCTGAGAACAGCTTTCTCGAGGGTACTATCGATGTAGGATGCGGTACCTACAAGTACACCGCTATGCCTACCACGTCGACAACAGCACCGCCTTTTCACTTAACTGGTCTACCAACTCTCACCGATGTTCCTGGACCTATCTCAACTCCTGACGGTAGCTCATGCGCCGAGACAGCGACTAACACACAATGTGCTCAGGGCGGAGGTGGTAGAGGACAAGCATGCGTCGAGAACACATACTGTGCCTCATGGGTCTCAACTAAGCCAACAGAAACTCCCGCACCACCAGAGCAGAAAACCACACCGTTAGAGTTGGGCCCAGTGTTCTGCAAGAACAAGGGAGGTGATCACAAGGACGTCAGTCCAGGCGCTGTGCGCTCTTTGGCAGATGCGTACTGCGAGGCCAACTTGCCTGTTGAGATGAAGCCCGGAAGCCCTGTCTCTGGTACTACCAAGAGCGATCTCTACTATTACGAGGTTTCGTGGGTTGAGGGATGCAAAACGACTGTAGATTCACAGGATCCGTATACACCGCTTGGAAAGGATGGCCCGCTTTGCAAAGATTTGTTTGTAAAGGCCTATGCAGGCTGTAAGTACTCTGTCACATGCTTCATTGATCGTATACTAACTTACTGGCTTATAGGTGACAATGGCGGTATTGGAGGATACATTGATGCGGGTTGCGTACGATACATGTTCCTTGGCGCTCAGTAGCAGCTTTTCAGTTAGCCATTTCGGCAGCTATAGAGTCGTCGTCTATGATATGCAAGTAATAAAGTTCTATTCTAAATTATTACAATACTTCTCTCCTTCCACTTCTGTGCCATAAGTACCCCAGTATTCTCGCCGTCCTCACCATCGTCTGCACTCTGTGCTTCGAAGGATCCTACTCGGTAATATTCGCTCTCTTTCTCCGCCGGATACACCATCAATCCGTACATGTTGCTGATGTCACTGCGTGGGTACAAGCAGCTAGAGAATGCCATAACCAGAATCTTATCTGCGAGATGACTTGGAGTCTCCGCGTTGTCAACGTCCCAGTTCCATTTGATACCGCAAGCGACTTGACTTGTGTACTCCGGCGTAGTCAGCATCTCTTTGACTAGTTCATCATCGTCTCCGTCGTGAAGTGATGCGATCTCAGTCAAAGACGCCATTTTGGTAGTAACAGCCAACGAGCCCCGGCTTACTTGGCCAAATAGGTTGTCTCCTACTTTATTAGTGGTGATATCGAGGTATGTACACTCATACTCCCAGTCTCCAAAATCAAGCTCCAAAGTCTCGCGGTTCACCGACGAGAAGTTTGAGTCCCAGCACACTCCGCCCCTATGTCCAGGCCAAGACCACGTAGGGCCTATAGCAGACTGCCTGGTCCGTAACGACTGGATGTACTTCTCAAGCCCGCCCTTGTCACGATTACTTCTCTCACCAAGATTTCTCTCAAAGATTAAATCTTTATAAATATCCTCGACCCATAGACCTGCGGCATATTCACTACCTGTTGCTTGTGAAACTTGCTTGGCAACACCTGCCACTGCCGCTAGACGATCTGATTCGAAGCTGATATCCTTCCTTGAGATATCTTCCACGCAGGTCCGAAAGAATGCAAATGGCTGTGCGTCTTGATATCGTTTACTGTGATATTCTCCTAGGCCTTTTTGGATAATCGTTGTCTGTTTTCTGGCGCCGTTCTCGCACAGAAGAATCTCCGGACACCGATAAAAGACAAAGGTCGGTGAGAAGATGACGAGTCTGGCGCAAAAGTTGACTTCCTGCCATACCCAAGCCCGAGTATACCATTTCGAATCTGTAAACTCGTGACTGAAAATGACGGAGGTTGTATCCTTATTATACTCAACGTATGGAAGAATACAGTATTCTCGACTCTCGTTCTGGAACACAGCATTTGAGGTGACGGGGGTCTTGACACGAATGCCAGGGTGCAGCTGCCGTTGACCCAGAAAGCCTTCCCGGCAACCCTTGGAGGAGGATGGGCAAAGCGTAATGTATGCATTACGAAAGATGTCGGTCATCTTCTGGCTTTCTATGTCCCAGTCCGCGACATCAGCCTTTCCCTGTAGAATACAGAGTGCATCAACCCATAAATAGCGCATCCCCAACGCCTCACAAGTTGTGATAGCATCGCGAACAACGGGAGACATAGTGTCGATACTAAAGCCGCTAATTCTCTCAGATAAATTGGCGGAATTTGTCTTGGGTTGATACGCTGCGTCGTCTGCATTTCCCCAACAGTAGCTCAGCGCTGCATATTTGGCTCTTGGCAACTTCTCCGTCTGCACGAGCTTGAGGCGTCCTTTGGCTTGATAATCCGCTATATCGAGAAGTCGCGAGGGAGTAGAGCCAGAAGGCTCCCATGGATGACAGGTCGATGCACACTGGTCAATGGACTTTCTCATGAAGTTCAGTGTTTGTTCAGACAGAACTTCTGTAGGAGGAGGGCGCAGAAACGGCATATCATCTACCCCTCTGTTACTATATCCTCAATTCATGAAGAAAAGGGCATGCATACCATCCTGAGAGCAGGGCAAGAACTGTGCATGCGCCAGTACCGTGGACCAGTCCGCATACCCTTCCGACTCTCCATATATCCCGACGGAGTAATAGAAAATCTTCCTCGGGTTCTCTTGAATCGATGTCGCGAACCTTGTCAGCAAGCCAGTTACACGCCCCTTGTACTCGGTTGAATAGGACTGTGAAGCAAAGGTGTCTCGAATCAACTTGCATAATCCACAGCCGGAATTTGCAAGGCCTGGTAGTTCTGGCCAAGTGTCTTGAAATCGGTACAGCTCTTTGTCCATATCGTATGGGCGGTAACCTTTGTTGTTGATGGGGTTATGGTCCAGCAACAAGTCGATATCGAGAACTCGTGAGCAGTTCGTGCATAACTGCGAGATAGGAGGTGGGGACATGGCAAACCGATTTGGACGATATGAAACGACTGTGTAGGTTTACCGATAGGGTCAGCGAGTCAGATGTATTCTTCATACTCTTTTCTTATTTGCAAACGATGAATGTGACATATTTTGAAAGGAGGTCAGCGCCCCCTCTCTAATCCCTGTACGGGACGGGTGAATATGCACTCCGGGCATCGTGAAGGAACTCATGCCAAGAGTCTCACTGCAACGTCAAGATTCGGTCGTATTGTGTTCAAGTCCTAGCATCTTTCAAACTCACCGGCTGCTGCTGATATAAAAACCGAACAGAATCCGAAACCATTCATCTCAGTACTTTGTTACTTCAGTTGGAGACTTCTCACTTGACGAAAAGCACTACTCATACACTATCTCGAGTTGAGTCGTGTAGCAGCAGGTGCAGACTACTTCAAGATCAGTCTCGGCCTAGTATCTGCGCACGGTCTCACCTCGACCGATGAGAACTCAGGCACGAAGCTGAACGTCTTGATCTCGGACTACCGCCTTAATTGATTCATGAGATAAAGGGTCCAGGTATCAGTATATATGCACTCAGCTTGGGCCGGTGTTTAATGAACGCCGGGATTGCGGGGTAACATTAGGATGAGGGAAAACTACAAGTGACCCGGCATAGTCTATCGCCGTGGTCCGCCGCCTGTCTTGACACTTATTCTAACATGGGTGTTATCTTGGATAAAGTCAAAAATTCATTATTACGTAGTGTAATAGCGATTATCTGTTAGATTTCAAGATAGATATAGGAGAGAGCAGGAGGAAACAGGAACATCGCGGTTCAAATGGCCTTGATCTAAGAGATCTGACCCAATGAGCTGACTTTGGTGGTGAAGACACTAATGGGGGGGACTCCACATCCCGATTGCTTCATGGCCATGAGGGGCCGAGTACCCAATGGGTTACAGTTGTTCAACCCCGCAAAGACTTCCGTAGTTCCCATTATTTAAGGGAGAACCGTATAGATAATAAATGCATCTTTCGTTTTCGTACCTGAGTATAAACTGTACATATCGACAGCCTAGCTATAATACTTGAATCCCATTCTTATCTTTCTCAACTAAAATCTCCCAGCCCATCGCGATGAGCGGCTTGTCCCATCACGTTTCGGACTTCTCTCGGGGGCCTCTCGCCGCTGTGCTCTCGCTATCGTTATGTCTGCTTTATCTATCAATTAAAGTCAGTCACCGTATCTCCGTTAGTATCACTATCTGACCAACAGCTTCACAGATTATCGGTCGCTTACTCTTCAATCCTCTTCGACATATCCCCGGACCATCCTGTACCAAGCTCACTGGAGCAGCAGTATGGCTGAGTACCATACAAGGCCGCCGCGTTTACGTATGTACAAATTCAAACATCTCCTTCAAGCTTTTTCTGACATAACACAGAAGCTGGAAGAACTCCACAGGAAGTACGGTCCCATTGTACGAACTGGCCCGAATGAGGTATCAATCAGCGACTGGAGACACTTGCGCACCATTTATTTAAATGCCAAGGGAATGATTAAAAACCCAGACTTCTATGAAGCTGCTACCTTTGTGGGTAAAGACAATATCTTCCAAATGGTGTAAGTGTAGTTCTTTCATCTGTCACCTCTTCCTATAGTCTCTACCGGCTTTTATATGGCAAGGCCTGATATCTGACTCAACATGATAGAAACACTCAACAACATGCTGCACGGAGAAAGATGAGCAGTCCTCCATATTCACTGCAATCCGTTGCACTTCTAGACCCTTTGATACAGGGAAATGCCAGACGTCTCGCGAAACGCCTCAGAAGCGGTATATCGTCTCCCGTCGATGCCTACACACTGTGCGGTCTCTTCAGTCTCGAGGTCATATGTCAAGCTGGCTTCGCAAAAGACTTCTCCAATGATATAAATGGCGCTGCTGCCCTGAAACTACTCCAAGCAATGGATGGAAGCGCACTCACCTTGCTATTTGATGGCGCCCTTCCTTTTGTAGCCAGATTTGATATCGGTACCAAATTACCTGGCGTCATTGGTGACTCATACCGTAAACGAGATTACTGGCGGGAGAAGTCTTATGAAATGGTCGATCACTTTCTTGAGAAAAGTACGTCTGATGAGCGGTATCTACTTACGCCGTTGGCTACGGGGGTTGATGGCTACCTGGGGCGCAAACTGACTCATGAAGAGCTTGTTGAGGAAGCTATGGGTTATATGTTTGCTGGCTCAGGTACTACATCTTCAACCTTGACATATTTGCTGTACGAGCTCTCAAAGCCGGAGAATGCCGCTATTCAGGAGCATTTGCGTACGGAAGTACTCGCAATACCCGAGGATGACATCGTGGCTATTAGGAATAACGCGTACATCAATGCAATCATCAAAGAAACCTTCCGCGTTCATCCGACGATCATCTCGACCATCCCCCGATTGCTCACGGAGCCTTTGACGCTGGACAAGTACACTCTACCATCTGGCACCGTTATCGGAATGCAGAACTGGCTTCACCATCATGATCCGTCAGTATTCCCAGACCCAGAGAGATTCATACCGGAGCGTTGGCTTAGCGAAACTCCGGAGATGAAATCTGCTCTTACGCCGTTTAGTCTTGGCAAGAGAAATTGTATCGGACAGAATCTTGCGTGGCAAGAGCTTTATTGGGCTCTTAGCGAGGTCATGCGCTCAGGGTTAAGGTTCAGTGTTGGGAAGGAAATGCAGGATTGGGAGATGGAGATGGAGGATCGGTTTAATATAGCTCCCCGTGGGAGAAGGCTCATGCTCACTGTTTCGGACGTCAATTAGATAGCGCGCCAGCGTGGGTTATTGTCGGAAAACTTGGGGGATTCGATGGAATGATATGGGAAGAGATGGCAATCGACTTACTGCAGCTAGCTGAAGATATAATTGAGTATTTTCGAGATAAGCTGAGCGGCCAGACTGTCTTTATCTTATGATCTTATGATGGTGATTACCACGGGTTTGGGACATGCGATATAGATCGTGATGCTTCATTGCGATAATTGAGATTCTTTCTGGATCAATGACAAAGAACTATATTATACAGGCCGTGTGTATCTAATCATGCATTTTGAACTCCAAATACCCAGTTGACAAATAAAATGTTTGGTACAGTCTCCTAGTCGCATTATTGTCCGCGTCGGGTATCATCTCGCTTCCCTCAATCTTCTCATTCTCTTATTATATTCTTTTCATTACGCCTTCTGCTTCGAGACTGCCCTATATCGACTAGGCAACCCAACATTACTCCTCTCCGCCGGTGGAATAGACTGTGCATAACCTCCATAAGCCGGTAAAGCAGGCTTCACCGCCGGAGCCGCGCTACCACTCGTTCCCGGCCGTTGCGGAATGCTAGCCCATGAATTATTAGACTGATGTTGTGCGCCAAACGTCATTGTCTGTATAAACTGCATTTGGTCCTGAATGCCTTGGGGTATTTGCTGATGTATTTGACCAGAAGGCGTTTGCGGTCTCGATAATTGCTGTGGCATTGGCGCGCCATATGGCGAAGGCATGTATGGTGATGCACTCGTCAACGCGAAAGGGTTCGGCGGACCTTGGAGGCTCACACTCGGATTTCCCCGTCGCGACGCCTTGGCGCGTTCCTCGTTGGCAATAACACTGACCAAACCGCCCGTAAACATGGGCTTTTTCGTCTGAAACGGATCTTGGAACGGGTCTTGGAAAGGATCTTGAGGAAGATTTGTTGCAAAGGATGGCAATCGCAGATGTGAACCATTATCAGGCTTTCCTTGCGCCGAACCAGGTCTCATCATGTGTTGTTGCGCGGAAGCTCGGAGGTTGGGGTTCGATCGGACACCAGCTAAACGAGACATGCGATCCCGTTGGCTTCTAGCCTGTAGCATCGCCAGCGGAACATCGTCGTCGCTATCATCGTCGGGGATATTCATCCATGGACCTTGTATCGATGGAATGCGCGAGTGTTCTATTGATGGTGGTCCTTCGGTTGTCTTCATCATTTGTTGTCGGTACCCAGCGAGGTGAGCTTCTTGACGTTTTCTCTGGTCATTTTGCTTCTTAGGTTTTCCATTGTCGTCGGAATCGTAATTGATGTTGTCTTCGTCTTCGCTGTTCTCTTCCTCTTTTCGCTTTCGGTAGGCTTCTTGTGTCATGACACTGGGTGTTGGGGAAGTGCGGCCTGGCATTTTGGCGGGTAATGGTATTTTAGAGAAGATATGTATAGATATGGTGGTTTGGGAAAAGTGTTTGCGGGCTATTACAAGGTCACCGCGGGTTAAAGGATAGAATGATAGAGAAACAGTATATTTTGAAGCGTTGTTGTCCTTTTTGTATAAAGTTCGTAACGGTCAATGTCATAGAACTGCCGGGGCTTTGCTAGTCAACGGGGCTCATCCCTGCTTACAATCAGGTACTAGCCCCCGTAGCTAACGTCAGATTGATGACCAAAGCGGGTATGGCTCCCTCCCCCTCCCAATAATTCATGATCCAAAGCCGCAAGCAGAAACTTGTGGCTGGCTGCGTGTTTAAATAGTTTTTGCAGAAGCAAAGTTTCTACCAAACGGATCTTTTGCCTCAGTTCTTCGTGTTTGCATACGTATTCTTTCTTGTTTTTGCTGACGGTCGGAATGTCCAGGTTTCCCTTAGCGCTTTGATGACATGCGTTTTTATGCTTCGGAGAGACCGTTACATAGCGCATTGAGGCTTAACTGGCCCGTTCCCCCCGATTTTTTTCGTCCCAATTCTTGGGACTTTGGTAGGGGTCAGCCAAGGTTCGGATAATTTTAGAAACACCGGCCGTTTTGGGCAGAGATCTCAATTTGATGATATTTTTCTTGACTCTGCTTTGTTCCGTGCATCAGCGCAAATTTAAACATGCGTATTTTATCCTCTCTCATCTCGATACTAAAGTTCCAATCCAACAGAGTTTTCACTTGTAAAGCTTATTGAGGAGAGAGTTCATTTTCTCGTAAATGGACCAGGGGAAGTTGGGCCCAGAACTTGCACAAAAAAATCCGCGGGGTAAAACCTCGTATAGATAAAATCGGCCCAAAATATTTTCCGCTAATCAATTAGTGAGCCCTGCCCGTGATGGGGCCTCGGCTGTTATTTTAAGGCTGGGAATGACAAAGCAGGAATTCTCCTTTTCTATGCCAAGCTTTCTATTTATATCTTGATCCAATTATTGACTGAGAGACCTATTTTGGACTCGCTTCGTCTTGTTTTCCTGCTGAAATGCTTGTAACTTCTATCTTTATCATGGAGATTTGGAGAACTCCATTTCCATTGGTATTCTAGCTTCGGTATAACTGCCGATCGCGACGTGATGGAGGGTGAATGACATGCTTCTCCAGAATTACTGATAAGAGCTTATCCTTATCGCGATAACGTCAAAATACCCTGTAGCAAGAGAATTTGCCTCGTTTGTGCACGTTGATCAGCTATCACAGCTGCGCCTCTTTCTCCTATCCATGTTATATATTTTATGATTTCTTATATTTAAAGTATTATTTCAGAAAATTGGATCGTCCTAGTGATCAACCCCTCGCCCTAAGTAGAGGAGAAGTTATTTCCAATCCACCAAGATTAAACAGCTGCAATGAACCCATATCAAGCATACATACGTACTTACCCTCTACCGTTGCAAAAGCGAGACTAAGCAGTCACATCAACTATTGACACCATGCACAAGACTCAAGAGGTTGATCTGTGCTTTTCTCGTGGCTCAGAGAAGTTTCAGCGCTTATTAATCGATCGCTGAGCGATGGCGATGTGAAGGATGACATCGTGTGCTCGGCCCGCAGCGGCACGGCATTTAGTCTTCAGTAGCTCAATCAGCAGAGTCCAAATCAGGCAATAATCTGTCTTCCATCCCAAGCTGAAGTCGATCCTTTCTCCATCGATCATCTCGGACAGTGTTCAACCCGATTTTCTTTTCACTCGCTGTATTATA
Organism: Fusarium sp. NRRL 66894; assembly: GCA_014824365.1. Taxonomy (NCBI): domain Eukaryota; kingdom Fungi; phylum Ascomycota; class Sordariomycetes; order Hypocreales; family Nectriaceae; genus Fusarium; species Fusarium sp. NRRL 66894. Next base: position 41,929 of record JABEEQ010000880.1, on the reverse strand, counting down.
ACTCGCCAGTTAAAGCATAACGAGCTGCCTGCCAGATTGAATTTTCTTCGGTGACGACTCTGCTGACGCGATGTATCGTAGATAAGCTATTTATTGTCTCAATGGTTTGATTGACTTCACCGCCCTCGATGATCGTCACCATTCTGACTGTCTCAGCTCAGCCCCGCCATAGCTAGTTCGAAACGACAAGTGACAGAAAATAAAGCTAAACACTCAACTGGGAACATTGTCATCGAGATACTGAGGTGCCAAGTCTTCAATGGTGCAGACTTGCATGTGAGACAGCATTAGGGGCCCTGAATGAGCAGGTTTTACGCGCGCTTTGATAGAGCGATATCCAGCATGCAATCGATCATCGGCTCGCATCATTTGAGTCTAGGCCAACTATGGCACGGATTACTTTTACTTATGGGGAGCTGAGCCGCCAATTCTTTCGCGAGCGGTAGCCGTAATCGATCTTCCAAGCTACTCAATTATCTCGAAACAGTTACTGCTACTGCTCCAACCATAACATCTCAATCGAGCACCGAGCTTCCACCAGAATGGGGCCTCGTTCCGCCTAACCCAGATCCTGATTCAGTCCTCCCCGGAGATGCCAGAACTATCCGAGTTCGACTCCGAGACCGATGAGCAGCCTGGCACCCCACCCAATGCTGGTGCCAGCTTCGCAGGCTGGAACAGAACCATCAAGTCTGATAGTCCTCCTCTCCAGCGAGCTACAGTTATCGGAGGCGCTGTCGTGCGCAATCTATGTCTTGTCATCCCAGATGAGGACATGAATGGCTTCGCCGACCGTCCCGTCCAGCCTATTCGAGTAAGCAAGGGACAACCAGCTCAATTGATTGCCAGGATCTTGGATGATGAGACCGGAAACCCCCAATGCCTCTACTTATTCTTCCCGACGAACGTCAAGGCGGCTCGGATATCAAAGGGGTTGAATCTGCTGCGATGAATCTGCCCACGGCTTGGAGCTCCTCACTTTCCAGCTTCCAGAAATCGACTTCGGGACCCATTCCTTGGACCTTCTCCGCCTTCAAGGCGGGAGGCTCGGAACCCACAGGGCTCGAGGAGAAGAAGGATAAAGAAAACAACAAGGAGAAGCTTGGGAGGTCTAAGATGGACGAGTTTGTCTTGTCTGGAGACATTGATGGATTTTGGGGAATAAAGGGCTTGACAGCCAAGTTATACAAGTACAGAGGTAAGCGCTTACATCCATATCGATCGAAATTTGCTCTTGCACTTATTGTGTGAATTCTATGTTGAACGGAGAAATTTGATTCATGATCAGGACCCGAAAAGGATGCCGTTGATATGCCCGAGGAACCGGAAGACAAAGAGGATAAGAGCCAAGATACGACCGAAGAACCGAGTGGGAAAATTGTGCCCTTGTCTGCCGAACCAGACACTAAACCGTCAGATGACAAGGATGATAATGAGGAAGAGGAGGACGGTGAGGAGGACGATAAGGATGAACCTGCCAGAGAGAAGATCAAGCTTAATACAGAGAGCTTCAGCCTCAAAAGCCAGCCTTTGGGAATACTGTTCCCCTTCATCAACGACATCAACATCAAGAAGCTCCCCAGTCTATTCATCTGAGCGCATATTTGGCAGACACGCGCGACTGGTCAAAGAGGCCCAAGATTGAGAACTTGGTCCTTCAAGGATACTTTCCACATTTGGCTCTCAAGGCTTGGGATCTTCTGAACTTCAGGACGCTGGGTATTGAGATCACAGCTACCAAGGCGGCCAAGAACAAGCCGTCGGAGGAAAAGCCAGACGGCGATAAGCCTGAAAATGAAAAACCCGAGACTGGCGCTGGAGACGACCATGATACGGGCAGCGATGAGACCGAGACGACCAAGATTAACAAATTCCACGCCATCGAACGGATACAGGCCGATGAAGGAGCAGGCGACGGGTCTGGAAGCGAGAATGAGGAGAGAGATGGTGATGAAGAAAGTTCAGACGACAAACCGAAGGGGAAGAAGTCTTGGTTCTTTGGTTTTGCCTTCTTCGGCAGTGTGGTGATCACCAAAGTTCCCTATGCGAACGTTCCGCTGGATGTGAACTACAGGGTTGCGAGAGACTTTGTTGCCGCGGAAGAGGAAGAGAAGAAAGGAAACGGCAAACAGGGCGATGAGGACGATGAGGCTGATGAGGATGGTGGACAGAGGATAAGAAAAGGAAGGAGACCGACAAAAAAAGAAGAGAAGTCTAAGAACAAGAGAAGCTGGAATTTTCTTATGAAACCAGACAAGTGGGAGAATATCTACGGTATCGAGAACGTTACGGTACGTCCATAGGCAACTTCCATGACATCGCTACTAACAATGCACCAGATGAACGATGCGGAACTCAAGGCATCATTTGAGGAGGGTGACTTTCGCAGGACAGTCAAGCTACAGCTGTCAGCGGACCTCAAGCTGGGAGATGGAACGTTCAAGGTCAAAGGACAAATATCGCGAGGCATGTTTAAGGCGAGGGAATCAGACTGATAACTGCTAACATATCTAGACGATAACTTTCTGGAGGCTGAGGTAGGTGATTTAACAATAACTGATATCAAGAAAATACACGCATAGATCTCGGGACAGAAGTTACCCGAGAAGGAGACAAAGAAGTCAGAGGATGAGAAGAAGGCAGCTGGAGGTAACGAACTCACCTTCAAAAAGATGAAGCTCAAGTTGTCGTGCAAGAAGTCGAAGGAAGAGAAGACCACCAGGAAGGCACTCGAACTCAACGGAAAAGTCACTTTCAACGAACATTCGAGTGCAGTCCGAAGCCTTACCTTCGCGAGTGAGGGAGTGACGATCCAAGGTGGTATTTCGGACGTCAAGATCCCCGATACTGAGATCATGATTAAGAAAGCGGGCTTGGAGATCTTCTTTGGTTTTAAATCGAAGAAGAATGAGGAGAAGTCAGATGAACAGAATGGTGATGACAGGAAGGACTCTAAGCCAACTGGCGAGAACAAACCTGAGGTGCCTGGTGAAGATCAAGAAAGAGACGTAGAGCAGAAAGATATGGTGAAGCCAAGTGACAAACCAGCAGGTGAAACTACACCTGAGAAGAAGAACGACAATAAGAAGAACAAGGTCAAGAGAGGAAGCAGATTCGGAATCCTTGGGGTCGAAATCAACAAGGTCACGATCAAGGTCGGGCTTTACACAGAGCAGAAGAAGGATAAGGAAAAGAGGGAATGGCTGGCATTTGGTGCCATTGAGAACATCAGGTTGAGAGAAATTTGGGATGCTATTCCAGAGGATAACTCCCTCAACCTCGAGTTGAAGAATATTGCACTTATCGCTTCATCTCACGAGAAGAAGAAGAAAAAGAAAGATGAAGAGAAAGCAGATGGAGATGGTGATGAGAAGAAAGAGAAGACCGATGATGATAAAGAGAAGGGTGATGAGGTGAAGCTCAAGGCGATTACGAATAGGGTATCTGATGGCGAGGTCTGGATAAACAGCCTTGATGTACTCAACGTTGCTAAGGAGGAAAAGCCTGATGGGGGCCTGAATGAGGAAGAGGGGGATGAGGACAAAGACAAGAAAGGAGAGGAAGAGAAGGAGCCAGACAACTGGGACGTTCTGGGGACGGTTGATGCGTACAACTATCCGATTGTCAAAGGTAAGTTCAGATCCGATACTACAAGTCAGAGTGATTACCTCCTCTAGATAGAACTATTTCCGTCCTCAAGCCTTTGGCAATGAATAAACCGACTAGACCATTAAAGTTGGCCCAGTCTTCAAACATCGAAGCTCTTCCATCGCCTGTCTGTAAGTGGTAATCGCCGAAGCAGTGAGTGAATAGATGTTGGTCGTCATCTTTAGCAAATACTACTGAGGCCTTTTTTTTTACTCGAAAACGACAGTGTCTAGTAACCTGGTTGAACGAGTGTTATTTGCTGGCATCGACGGATCGTGCCGCATTGCCGATCAAAGCGCTATGTCGAAAGATTTACCGCATAAGCCGGCACTTTCTTTCCGATATAAAGTTCAAATCATGATTAAATGCAGCCAGCGCTTAGAGGAGTCAAAAGACCTTGCTAATACAAGAGGAAATCGGTTGTCTCGTTGAGCTACTGGTTGAAGTAGCGCGCCGGAGTATACCTTCTTTTCTCCGATTAAGCGCGTAGCCTTGCAGCTTTTTCAGTAAGAGCGACGAGATATGGGTTGGCTTTTGAGTTGAAGTAGAGCAGATAGCGGGTCGTTATTCTGAATGCGCTGGTAATGTTTACTAGAACCAACAGCCATCACATGCGCCTGGTGAATCATTCCGCGTGATCCGGTCCCCCGCATGAAACCCTTGTATAAACCATACATATACCTGAGAACGACCAACAACCAACAACCAACAACCAACACGCCCAACTTTCTCAATCCTTCGGAAATCCAAAATTGCAGGTCAAAGTCACGAACACGCAAGAACCTTGGGAAACAAGCAACGAGCAAAGCCGAGCGAATTCAGATATAAAAAGAACCTCTAATCCCTTCAACAAGCATACTCTCTACCACCTCTCCAACCAATACTATGGGAGATCTTCAGTTTCTACTCCTCATATTCATTATAGACGCTGCCGCAGTTGTAATCCGCATATCATCAGGATCATGGTCAACCTCAGCAAAACTTGGGTTGCTTGCCTCGCATTTGGCTTTATTGAACCGAGTCTTGGGCTCTATGACAAGCCAGGTCAGCGCGTAGGCTATAACCCTCTCGTCAAACAATGGAACGGTCCAGACTCCAACCTCACCGCGACTTTGGACCTCGTTGATCCCGGCTACGTATCTGTTTTTGAGAAACGTCGCCACATTGACGTTACGGCGTGGGCTACGGTGGCCTTGGCTGGCGGTACTACCATCGTGGCTGCCGAGTCGGGGATTAAGATCTATCAGTTCATCGCTGATGTGATCAAGAGCAAAGCTGAACATAACAGCTGCTCTATGACCATCGGCACGGATGGTAATGGTCATGTTGTGGAGGGTTATGCGTACTTGGCTACTACCAGTGGCCACGATTGCAAGACTACGGCTGAGACTAAGACTATCTTGGATGCGGTGAAGGATTGTGCTGATTGGCAGCATAAGCATGGAGCCATTGTGGGCTGTTGCAAATTCTCTCATGGGGGAACTTGGGAAGGCCATCTGCGACTCACTTCTCAGCCTAACAAGTACCCAGCACATGCGGTGAACTGTTAGGGACAGGTTACTTGGACTGTTATAGCTGTGGAGGTATGGCCAGTTTTTCTTTTGTCGGGATGCTTCTGTTGTATCTGGTTGAGAGCTGTTTGGAGAGGGTACATATCCTCGGTCATTCATTTGGTGGTTTGTATAGCGGATAATCAACTTTGATTACCTACTCAGAAGAGTAATAAGTGTATGTTCGGAAATACTGTAGATTTTCACTGCCATATTGTAAGGCTATTCTTACGTGAAACTGTTTAAGGTACCATTACACCACTTCCATAGCTTCAAAAAGAGAAGTGGGCTATACAGCCAGGTTTACAAAAGCGAGCAACCTATTCCATTGAGCTATTTGTAAAAGATCAAAGGTTAATGTCTGGATCATGTCCCAACAATCGTGAAATTCTTGATCTCACTACTACTCAGAAGTAATCTGAGCTAATGGCTCACCAAGCATATCAGTAAAGATGGTCGCGTACCCATTTCCAGGCTGAGTCCCAAGCGTAATTCTCCCGTCTGCTTCCATCCTTGGAACATCAGCAATCAGCGGCCCTGTCCATTCTGTAAACAAATCCACGGCACGCAGACGATGACTCGGGGTAGTAGTAGCCAACAGAACATTCTGAACTGTCGTCAAGGCACATCCCCACGTATCGTCACAGTTGATCACCATGTCCAGCGCAACAGCTGCGTCGCGAATGAGTCGGGCCTTGGTAAGACCACCGACCCGTGAAGGCTTGATGTTCACGCCTGTTATACCCGCTGCATGAGCCTCGAAGAGATCGGCTAAAGTGACGATGCTCTCGTCAAGAGTAACGGGTAGTCCTGTACGACGACCAAGTTCTGCGCAGTCATGAAGTGTACGGCAGGGCTGCTCGATTCCAACAGCAGTGTCTTGCCCGACGGCGCGCGCGAAAGTTAATGCTTCGTCCAAAGTCCACCCGCCATTGGCGTCGACCCAAAGCAACACATGATCTGGTAGAGCAGCTCGAATGGCTCTGACACGCTGTGCGTCAACAAGGGGATTATCTCCAGCCTTGAGCTGCATCGTCGCAGCGCCTTTCTCAAACTCTTCTTTAGCCTGAGTTACAGCAGCCTCTGTATCTCGGATTCCAATCACAGAAAAACCTCTCGGTCTCTCGGTAAGACATCCACCGAAAAGAATCGCGGTTGGCAAGCTGAGAGCCTTTCCGAGGATATCCCAGCAGGCCATATCGATGACCGCCTTTGCCGCATAAGCGCCCATCATGGCGCGGTCCATAACATCGTCGATTGCTGCGGGTGATCTTGGGTCCAGGCCCAAGAGTTGGGGACCGAGCTCTTGTATAGCTGCTAATTCGCTGGTGAATGAACTTGGCAAATAGTCACTACCGAGAGGTGCAGTTTCGGCCCAACCCTCGAAACCATCATTGGAACGGATCCTGACGACGAGAGACTTGTGGCCCTTGGCTAAGCGACCATGGGACATGGAGTATGTACCATATCGGTAGTTGGCATCGTAGCTAAACACAGTGATGTCTTGAATATGCATATTGAAAAAGGCAAGCTGAGACTGGGAAAGAAGGCCGATGTGAATAGTAGCCGTGGGGATGAATTTATCTTCACGCCATTTGTAACCGAATCAAACTAACTTGAGAATGTCTTACTTTATAGATATTACAATAACATGGTGGGTGTCTTGTAGGTAAGTATGCTGAAGCGACAGCAGCTGTGCGGGGATGGGGTTCCACGCGGCGCAGGTGACGTCTCTGTTTACCAGAGTCGGGCAAGATATCCGAGTGCTTTACACTTAATCTACCTCAGAATTGCGCCAAGCATAGTTAGGGAATCGGGTGCTAAAGCCGGGCACGGGTGCTAAAGCCGGGCACGGGTCCCGTCCCGACAGTAAAGACGGAAGCTTGAGTTCCTGGATGACCATAAGCCTGTGATGTCATTAACAATACCGACCTTGCAGCTAAGTTTAAGTACACAGAGTTGACTTGGTATTCCTGTTAAAAGGTTCGAATAAACCATTGTAAGCGCATGTAATATCGCGAGTTTGTGGTCTATATGAAATATGCAGCAGCGACTGAATACAGGGAAAGGTGTTTTTATGCTATAGAATATCGGTAATATCGAGGTCCATCCAATCGGTAACCACTCCCGCAAAGTCTTGAGCTTATAAGAAAACCCTGCCCAGGTCTGCCGTGCCAAAGCTTGGTATATATCCACGGAAAGAACAGATTGCCGCGTTCTGCTCCTTTTATTGTTCTTCGGTGCATAGTTTACTTGTGCTCCGTATTTATATCATCTGTACATGTTAGTAAGACTGGCATTTCCTTGAAATCCGACATAGCCAGACATACCGGCAACGGCACTATTGCACCCTTCAACGACATTTCGGTCGATGACAGCCCCTTCTTTCCCATATTCCATACTTCCTTGTGGCGACTGACCATCTGATCGCTCGCCATGGGACGGGACAATTCCAGCACCGTGAAACATTCCACCATTCGTGTTTGTAATGGCGATCTCGCCAAATGACAAGCTGCTTCCAGCGCTTCTTTCACTACTTCTCTTCACGAGGAAGGTTTTGGTAGATCCGCTTGACATGATGATCGTCTATCTTGAAGGAGGCAAGGTTCGCAACGATGTGATGGTAGTAGACGATGTAAGAAATACGTAAGACCTTGGTCGGTTTTAAAATGTGGTTTAGTTTGCTTGTCAAATAATGATCTAGAGAGCGCCGAAAAGAAGTAAATGATCCAGCCATCTGGATGACTCTATACTTCATGCAATCTAGAAAAGTATACCCCGCTTCTGTCATTCCAAGCGTGCAAGCCACAACGGCAACTTCATCGACCAGTCACGTCTTGACGATTTACTAAACACAGCGAAGTTCCCGGATAACCGGTTAAGGTGATATTTAACCACATATCAGGAAAAGAACCGTGTTCCACTCTCCAGCAATTCCCACTGCTGTAGGTAGATGTTCCCGAACCATTCTGAAAGCCGTTGGAGTCAATCGCTTCACGTCAGATCTACCAGGTGACCATGCAGCCTCAGGCGTACCGATAAGAGATAATAGTTCTCAACATTGTTTGCCAATTGCACATGTATCGTATCTACAATGGCCCTCTGTTTTATGTACGCTTTCAACTGTTTTAGACATAGTGATGTGTCTTACCTGAGCTCTCTGCTTGAGCGCCGATATATTGGATAGGGATTATTGCACATTTCAATATTGCTTTGAATGCACCGTCGGCCTATAACTTCTAGTAGCAGATCGCTGTCTTAGAGTCGTGCTCATTCAGAGTTCTTGGCTTAGTCTAGCCTCGTGATATGCTCAGTCGACAGTTATAGTGTTGAGATGAGCAAATCGCAGTATGCTACAGACAGATAAGCGTAGCCGGAGTATTATTATTGCGGGGTACAGGCACGATTGAGTTTAAATCAGCAAGAGTTTGGCCTGTTTCAGCAGTTGGATTCAATTCTATCGTGGCATGGCTGCCTAACAAGCATCAATTATATTCAACTCCTGACTCGCTGTACATTTATTGCAATACCCACTTCAGGTTCGAATCGGACAATAATGATGGTCCTTTTGGTTTTTGCTACCAACAACCAACAGCTTGTTACATCAAATAAGGGTCTTGAACCGCGCTAGACAGGGATCCAGCTCGGTTGCAGCCTCCTCTGAACCGACTTGGCAAGCTTGGCCCATGATTTACAATTTTTGTCTCCTTGGCAGTTCCATTAAAATGTGGTAATTTACACATGATTCGGCCGTGGTCATAATTACGGACCTTCATCTTCCCTCTTCATAAAGCAAACGAAGCTGCCCTTTAGAGTGGATATTTCGTGAGCATTTATTTCATTCTTTTTCAATCCCAAACCCCTCCAACTTCACTCTTTCAGTTGTTGGGCGACTGACCAATTATACAATGAGGTTATCCACGCTCTTTATCATCTCTCGCCTCCTTTTGAGCGCAAGTGCTTTTGTTGCTTACAAGGAATACTTAGTCAAACAATGGGTAGAAGAGAGCGGTGGGTCTGAGGCTTGTGCCAAGGTCATGTTGACAGATATCGACTGCGATGCCAGTCTTGACGACGCAGGGAGCACCGGTTGGCAAGGCTCGATTGAGGAGGGCGACGATTTCACCATCACCGATAGTATCTGCGCTAAGAAGTGCGGTGACTCCCTCCAAGAATGGGCCGCAGCCTTCGCCAAACACTGCGAACCGGAAGGGATCCGTGGGCCCAATATGGTGGAGGGTCGGAGACAGATTTGCGACAAAGATGCTAAGACAGGAAAATACTGCAACTGTTGGTAAAAAATTACCCCATGATGTTCAATGCTAATTCCTTTCTTCTAAGCTATTATCGATGCGTTCCCAGAGTTAGACGATGATGAAGAACTTCCTGCCAAGTACCTCTGCGAGCCTTGTTATGTCAGACGTCTCTGGGGATTCGATCTCAGCCATTACAGTCCCGCCAACAGTTGGATCATAACCCAACGTGAACGCATGGATGAGCTATGTCCCAAGTCAGTGCTGGTTGAGAAAAAGGCGTCAACTATTTTACAGCACCCGTCTACGACGGCGCAGCCTTGGTTAGATTCCTCGCAAGTTCCGAGCAATGTCAACAGTGAAGCCGAGACCACTTTAACCCCGGAGAGTACCGCAACCGCGTCATCAGCAACCACTGCAGTACCTTCTGCCACTGCGCCATCAGAAAGTAATGCTGGCGAGAAGGTTGGACATGGGCAACTGAGACAGTATTGGTCTCTAGTAGTTACGTTGGGAATTAATGTCTTCTATCTCTATATTTAGGCTCTCTAATAGCTTCCAGTCAAAGGAAGCCACAGCTAGAAAACCTCATAGCCTCCTTATGGCTCTGATCAATTGTCTGTCACTGTATATAGTTGTTGTTAGGTTGGGAGAATAACGCGTAAAACTCGCAATCACTGACACATAAAAGTAGTTTTTTCTAGGAAACTTAGAAACTCCAATATAGAGCTTCTTTGGGTAACTACCGGCTCTTAACGTGATTTAAAATAGTAATATATAACCATCCTTGGCTGCTATTATTAGTCTAAAGTACTTACTGCGGCTTATGTTTTGTACCCTAACTTAAAAGCAGTAGTTAAGCCTGGGTCTACCGTGAGAGACCTATGAAAAGTTCGGGACCAGGTCCAACTTTTCAGCTTATGTAGGGAACTGAAACAAGGTGGTAAGAAGGGCAGATCCTAGCGTTGTTTTCCTGGCTCCCTTGCCCTGGCGGCCAATTATAGCTAATGAAGTCGCAGCCTGATTATATACATTTATACAAAATTACTTGGCCAATACGCCAGAGGCTGAAAGCTTACGCAACCAAGATTTGAAACAGCCTGTGTAAAACGTCCCTTCCCCGCTGCTTTGACTGCCTATCTTCACATTCTCTCGTTGTCACTTTGCCGCCAATCTGAACGCATTACAAGCCCACGGCCATGTCACTCGAGGGCGACCACGAACTTGAGACGGTTTATAATATTGCTATGGGAGGTGATTCCTCAGCACGATTGGTATAGCTATTTATAAACAGCGTTTCTAGTATCTTCTGACCGAGAGCAGGTTCACGACCAAAGTATATCAACCCAACCCAAAACATCACGGACAGGACCGCATGCAGTTGAACAATCTGATGTCAGTATATCTTCAGCAACATGGAAATTTGTCGAATCTATCAAAAGAAAATGCAAACCAGATCGCCTTTCTGAAAGTGCCTTTACAATCTTGAACGGTAGATCGCAAAGGTCCACGCGCCAAAGCAACAAAATCTCAGCTCTTCGCCATTTTGCGCTGATGCATCTACCTCCTACCGCAATCACGCTGACCCTTCTTTCACTTTACATCGCCAAGGTTAGCTGGGTAAACCCCTCCACCGAATCATTGAACGCTCTTCAATTTGCAGCAAAGGGCCATGAGACATTTATACTGATGTCCTTGGGAGATATACTTCTGCATCGGATTTCTTACAGGTTGAAGCTCCAAGATATCGGTGTGCCGCTTGGCTTTTTGTCATCTCCGTTCTACCTCGCAGCGCCGTTCCGATACTTGGTCAGCCGTCAGTTATGGGCTCCAATGTTGCAATCTGGCACGAAAGCCAAATATCAAGGTGCTACGGGCATCCTGATCATACTGGTATCGATTCTATGCATTGCGGCCAGTCCGCTGTCCGCCATTACCATGATTCCTCGTCTGAATTGGTGGAGGAACGACAATTACCGGGCGTCTTAATACGCTGACGAGGGCCTCTCCCCCCAACTGGATCCCACTCAATGGATGCCTCATCTGGAATACAGAACAAGACTCGATTCAAAATCTGGGCCTTTCCTGAGAGACAATATAGATCCCTCTACTATACCTCTATATACTCTTCTTAGGGCTGACGTTGAAACCCACGCCAATTACGGGCTCGAGTTTCAATTTGCCGACCATTGCTACAAGTCCATTATCCTTTGTGGCGCTGAATCTAAACAAAGCTTCCGGGGCATATTCCAAAGGATTAACTATACCGTGGTTAACTGCTTCCAATCAACAAGTTGAGGGATCCGGGATTGGAAAGGCTTGGAAACAGCCCCTTCTCTCTGTGAGATGCGAATTGAGCGAGAACCAGGATAAGAATGTTGCTGACTTTACTTTTGTATCCTTGGTGTCGGATATGACGTTTCAACTAACACTTACCCTTAATGACTCCTCGGCTTTCGCGGATTTGTATGGTGGCAATTTCACCGACTATCGCTTCCTCAACCTTCGAACCAACAAAGGGTGGCCAGTGAGTGCTGATATACTGTTCGCCACTACGCCTAAATTCGAGACTATTAATAAACTTCGGCGTCACTATACACTTTGCCTCATATTTGCTCGTTGGTCTGAAGCTGATACATGGATCGAGCTACCCTCGTCGTCCCGCACCTTGAGTCATATAAAAGCACCAATACCTGAAGCTCTTAGCACTAACCCTAGTGATTTTATATATATGGACGACAAGTGGATGGACGGCATCTCCTCGTTCTCAAATATGTCGTTTTTTCGCTCCATTGCGGATTTTTGTGATGGCAACTCTGATCCAATATGTCCGGAACTTTTTTGGCCCTACATATTACAGACGCGATTTCTCAAGCGGGAAAGCCTAAGTCATGGCCCAACTATTCAGACGACATGGAAAAGTCGGACAATACAACCCAAGACAAGATACTTTACACTCGATATCATTACACATATGCCTATCGCTTTGAGAGCAGCCGCGGCATCCCGTTAGCATTTTCCCTCCTCCTTTTGCACGTCCTGATGGTCTTGGCACATCTGGTCCAGATTATCCGATCCAAGGATCCCTGGCAAGGCTCGAATTGGGACAATTTTGGCGACATGTTGGTTCTTACTCTTGCATCCAAACCACCAGACGGCATGCATAACTTGACCCAACAACCTGCGAAGTCCAAATTATGGGTCAAGACTGTTACAGTCACTATAGATGGTGATGAAGGACATTCGAAAATTCTCATAAACGACGAGAAAGGGTATCAAAGAACACGTCAACAGGAGGAAGAATCTGGAAGAGATTTCAGTTAGACGGAGGGAGCTCTGGTGTTGATATTTCGACGAGGCTTATTTCAATTCCAACGTGGTCACAGGAGTTTCGGTCTGTTCCAATCATGGCTTTAGACCGTATTGCAAGACTTTGGGTGCGTCAACTAATGTTCAACGCCCTCGTTGAGACTTCTAGCACCGAAAATCTACATCCACCATCCGGTAAACGTCAAAGGTAAAGGATGAATGAACAGGGGGCTGCTAGGCACCAGTGCCCCATTATTACAATGTATGTCCAGTGAAGAACAGTTGCATCAAATATTCTCCACCTCGTCCGCTACTCTGAGGCTGAGGGCACTGCGCCATGATGATCGACTCAATAACCGACTGGACACAATTCTACGTCTTGCTTATATAGTACCCATACCACACAACGCCTTGACCTGAATTGATTTCGACGGGTATTGTTTCACAGATATTTTATCAGCGTGTACCAGTAAAAATGGCCAATCCCAACCTTTCAGGCAGCCTCCTTGAGTTACCTACAGAAATCATCATCAACATTGTAAACGCCTTGATCAACGGCGCCAATTCGAAAACTGACAGGTTTGCTTACGGATAGCCATACCACTAATTAAGAAGATGAGGTAACTCATTTGGCAGAAAGGCGCGACAAGACCTCGAAATTCTGAGATTAACGCATCAGCGATTTGCCAATCTTGACTACATCAACGCTTCATTATTCAAGACCATCAGACTGGAGCCAACACCTGAAGGATTATCCAAGCTTCAACTTACGAATTTCTCACGCATTGCAAAATTTGTTCGCTCACTCACATTTCTTTCGCCGCCGAGTTGGGAGCTTCCTTTCGCGGCCTTTCAAGGAATCGTGCAAGACACTATGCCAGAGGACCAAACAGGCTTTGGAGATCCACAGCAGGCTGGCGCATATGCAACATACATATATCATGCCAGAGAGTCGCAGGTTTTACTCACAGACCCAAATAGCGAGCTCAGATGCTTGTGGGTGAAAACACTGAAGCTCTTTGGAGGTAGTCTGCGCGAGATTTGCCTCCTCAGTCCTCGTGACGATGACGATAGACTGTGTCACATTGGAGGCCTTGACTACCTTTGCAAGGTAGACCAAGGGATACCATATCATCTTGGCCCGCACCGTCATCTCGACCATGATGTCGCTTATGGATGTCGATATCCTGCCGCTATTGCAGGCGACCTGCTTTTCTCTACTGCTATATCCTGCCTAGCAGCTTCTGGTGTTGCCATAACTCAAATTACCGTCAGAAATATAATAACAGGAACATTCGACTGCACCAAATTGCCAGGCTGGGATCTCTTAGACTTTTCAGCCTTGGAAAAAATCGAGTTCAGTCCAGAAATTCCGGACGGTGAACATCACAGCGGCTATGAAGATCTGCCTTGCTTAAGAAGGGAAGAAATCGAGAAACGAACTGCCAAGATCTTGCATGCCATGGCCCATAAATCTCTGGCAACATTGAAATCCCTCATCCTCAACGGAAGGGGTATCATGGACTGGCCTATCGAGCCTCCGACTCTTGAATTTCCAGTTCTTGGACAGTTTATCCATGCTTTCGGTTGGGTCAATCCAATTGTTATGAGTACCTGGCTTAGAAATATGCCGAAGCTACTATACCTCAAACTTGATGGCCTAGACCGCTCCCTAGGAACTCCCTACATCGAATGGCGCCATCTCTTCAATGCCATCCGAGATCACCCAAGCGTGACAAGACAAAGCACAACCGGCCTGGAGGTAGAATTTCGCTACATCCATACATCTCAATGGGTTAGAATAAGTTTTAGAGGTGTGATTAGCCACGATAGTAACATCGCCTCGGAAAGGAAAATGTTAAACACAGATCCTGAGGGCCTGACGGATTCACAGTACTGCCTCGAGAAGCATTTCTATAACGAATTACCATTCAAGTATGATTATGGGTTACGATTTATGCTAGGTAATTGGAGAAAAGGGATGGTAGAGACTCATTCGGAAAGACGAGTAGGATGAGGACGAGGCAGCGGTGGGAAATGGATGAGACAATTACAGGTATTTCCAAGACATTCACATGATCTTCCTCGGATGAAACATGTTTTGTTGATTTGAATTTCGGCCTGTTCCGAATATGGCTTCGGGCCGTGCTCCCTGTAAATCGCTGGGTCCATAAACACCGATTCACAGCTTAGCGTGAAGATACAAGTAGCAACCAACACGACAACCAACAGACATGGTCAGTTCGAAGTAAACTTGTGTGTAATGCCAAGGCAAACAAATTGACCAACGCCCAAAACTCCAACCAAGACCAAGCGATTCGTGCGCTCCACTGCGGCCGCCGAAACAGATAAGAATGATAATTAGCCCTCCATTGGTGATGACCGCCCACCATCCTTCACATTTCCCGTTTGTCTCCAACCTTGCAGGAGATATGAAGATTCATCTTATTTTCTTGCTGCTGAAAATTTCAATTGCAGCGGCAGCAGTGTTTGACACTATTTTCCTTACAGAAAAGCCAACCGTCAGTAGAGATCCTTGAGAATGTCTCTTCTCAGACTTTGAACCATACTGGTCCGGTCTCACTCCCACTGGGAAGTTCAGGTTCATCGTGGTGGGCTGAGAATCAAGACGACATTACCAGCGGTGCGCATGAGTGCCCAAAGAGATGGTTCAATCAGATGGTTGGTATTCCATATGCCCAAGTCCGATTGAATAATACAATTACTTTTGGTGCTTGTTATGATCTGGCGAAGCGATATGTCAAAGCCAATCCGACTGAGGCACTAGAGACGCCAGAAACACCAGTATCAACCACGACCAGTGGTCAGGAAGCGACGACAAGATATTCACAACCTACTTCAACAGAGATGAGCATCTCAAGCAATACTGAGAATACCTCGCGTGTTTTACGCGTCGAATCGTGGACTCTAATTGCAGCAATGCTAGTAGCGACATGCCTTTAATTTAGATGTTCAAGAGCACGCATCTTATGCAGGCTTGAACAGTTATGCTTATTTCTACATTTCTATCTTCAAGTATATTCTTTTTCATCAGTTCCATTTGCGGTAGTCCCCGACACCTGTTGGTTTGACTCGTGTGAATGGGTCTTTCAGTTGTAGCGGGGATTTTGTAGGCAGCATCGCGCCATTCCCACCAAAACGCCCAATTAGCGCTACTATGAGGAGGGTCCAATTTCCGTATTTGTCTGTGTTCAACTTTTCTAGTGTTGGTTCTACGTCTCTTTTTATATGACAGACCGTCTTGTTCCTTTTCCGTCGAAATTCCCAGTCATTTCACCTCAATCGAAGATAACAATGGCGTCTCAATTGCAACAGAATGAGAGCAACCTGCTCCGTCTTCCCGCAGAAATTCTCGTCGAGATCGTGAAAGAACTGCGTTTTGTCGACGTTCCCTTTAGCATCGAGTACCCGTACGTACGCCGAATGCATTACATCTCCGCGTCTCACTGACTGCTTTATGCAGAGACATTAAAGTAGAGAAAGAGACACATCAGAACCTCAAATCTCTGAGGTTGGCGCACCGAACATTCGCAGATTGCGACGACTTGAATAACATACTATTCAACAACATTTTTCTAGAGCCTACTCGTGATGGTCTAACAAGCATTCAGCGCGGCGACTTCTCGCGCGTCGCTCGTCATGCGCACTCCGTTACATTCACAACACCACCCAGCTGGGTGCTTCCCTACAAAGCATATAAGGAGATTCTTTGCAGTTCCCAAGAATCATCTGTCCTCTTTTGGCCTGAAGCACTACAGGCTGCGTATGAGGCATACATGCGCGATGCTAGAGATACCCAGGTATTGCTTGAAGATCCAGAGAGTGAGCTTAAGCAAGCGTGGACGGGAGTCCTCAAGACATTGGGAAACCGCCTTGAAAAGGTTAAGCTACTAAGCTATGATTGCAAAGACATACGCCAGGTCAAGTACCTCGACGCACCCAGCGAGGACGTCGGTATTACGTGGCAGCTTCCCCGACACGACCATGAAGTAGAAAGATGGGAAAGCTTTGGGCCCCGCGATGAGACGTCCGAGCCTACTGTCGAATATCACTGTAAACACGGTACAGCTGTCGCTGGTGATAAGCTGATCGCCATGGTTATCACATGCTTAGCAGCGTCGGGTGTTGCTATCCCTCATCTCAACATCCAACTATTCATGACCGGTGATGTCGAGTGCAAGGATATCATCGGCTGGGAAGAACTGAACTTCAGCAAGCTAAAGGAGCTTCATATCTCTCCCGAAATCCCTTCGGGTGAGCACGGGCTTGTTGAGCGACATCTTTGGGCTATGTCGGACGGGCATGCCGAGAAGATGAAGATAAAGGCTGGCGACTTCTGTCACGATTTACTGGATAAGTGCCATTCTAGCATACAGCATTTCGGCTATGGCATTGATCATGTCGGGAGGGGTGTTCTCTGCTGGCCAATTCGACAGCCAACTCATGACTTTCCGGAGCTTACACACTTGACGCAAAAAGGCAACATTTTCCCCCGAGCCCTTGGACACTGGCTACTTCATTTGAAGAGTCTGCGGCACCTCGAGGTGTCTGGAAAAACGTGTCGAGGACCGGCCGACATCGACTGGCGCTTTGTCTTTGGTGCGATACGTGAACACCCCAACGTATCAGGTGAAAGTCCCAAGGGCCTTAGGGTTGAGTTTGATGACCTCCACCTGGAGGGCAGTGTTTCTTATAGCGGTGTTATTTGCAAAGATACCAGCATCGCTACGAAAAGGCATGAGCGCGATATGAAGCATGAATACTGGGAGGATATAAACTATGGTCTTGAAGCTCACTTCTATGGTGAGATGCCTCTTAGGGAGAACACTGCGCTGTTATACCATATGGGTCAATGGGATCCAGAGGATCAGGAGGAGGATGAGAGCGATTCTTGAGAACGGGATTGTAGAACAGTTTCTCAGATTACATCATTAGCTATACACAAGCCGCTAATCCAGCACCGTTATCCTGAACGCGCCCAATTGTCTCATCGATCCAAGCAATCGCTCGAGAGAAATTCCGTGCTGAGTTGGACAGGCACGCTTTGACTACTAGTAATGGTGATAGAACAACTCCAGGCCCAATGCCACTGAATTCTGGTTGGAAGAAATATTCCACGGACTGACAGATAAAGCGAGCTGACGCCTCTGGCCACGTCTTGAAGTCTGAAGTCTGGATCTCATGTTGAATGTCGCTGAAAGACATGTAACCTTTAGCCTTGTTTGACTTGTCGTAGCCCTCGCCGCATATCATCTCTTCTCCCGTCTCCGTTGATGGTAGTTTTGATGATAGGGAACAGATGCTTGCGTGTATCAAAATCTGCACCGTCCAGTAAAGTATCATAGTCTCCGCCACGCAATAGGACGGAAACTGGAAAGATACAGGGAATAGTCTTCCGAGCTCATTGCTGTCTGTAGAGCTACTAGAGACTGATAGTTGTGGCCAGTAAAGCGTCGGGTAGGCGTGTTTGTATGAGTCAAGCCATCGATTGAGGTCTCCATCGAGTGCTAGTAATGCCGACAATGTTTTGAGGCCACTATCAAGTGAGTATTGGCAAGCCTGTGAAAGTATAGCCGCTCTGACGTTGGATAGAAGTTCAGGAACTTGAAGAAAGATATCGAGAAGTAGATCATGCATAGTCTTGGACTTCGAGATCCATGGTCCTTCCATCCATGCTGACTTGGCTAATTGGATTGCGTAGCCCTGGCCCAGACCTTGAAATGCCTACATGAAGTTAGAAACTGGATACCAGGGACATGAGTGAGCTTACTGTATGTATTCTCAGTATTTGGAAGACGTCATGCGCCAGTCCATCAATATGCTGCCCGGGTCCACGAAGCTGCAATAGTGCCATAGCTCCTTGATAGTGTCTCATGTATCCACTAACAGTCCTCTCTGGACACTCTGAGAACTCAAACATGCCTAGCAAGACACACGCAGCCAATGTTTGATCATCCAATCTCACTTTGGGATCGTCAATTGCTCGCTGTAGCTCGTAAAGTCCTCTTGTATATAGCTGCAGGCTCTGACCTTGTCTGACGCCAAAGCCGCATTCTTTCTCCAAGGCCGCTGTACTGAGGGCCATGATGGCATGCTCCATGGCCGGGGTCAGTGACGGCATTTCGGGTAGGCGGAGAAGCCATTTTCGATGATCATTGAGGTGACCTGAGGTGAGGATACATGATGGGAGCTGCCGGTCTATGAATCGGGCTAGGAACTGATCCCTGTTGGCATTGCGTACAGATATCGATATCGGTAGCGTGGCTATCGGAAGGTGTCGATTCCCATGTGAGTGACGCTTAATTGCCTTGCACCGCAACAGAGATAGAGGTGCATCCGAAGTTATCATTTCAGTATTAGTTGTCTTTGTGTAATGGGATGGTATGAAAACCTGTGTTTTCTGATAGCCTGCGCATGAACGGCCGGACTTGAGGCAGTTACTACAACTCGGCTTTTCAGCGCCACACTGGTATATGTCAAGACCATCAGGTCAGCCTCGGGAGCGTCGATCGCAGAGCCCATGACTCAAATGGTATGGATGGTGGATCGACTTACCCGAATTCTCCTCTGCCTGCACGTGTGACACGCTTTAGATCGCCCAGCTACGCCAACCATGGTGTCTTGTCTGCTTCTCAATTAAATTCACGCACCCGGCTCAAGGGCAATGCAGGATTTGGGTTGTCTGAGTTCAAATTGCCCAGATGGAGAATGCCATCAGGTCCAGTCAACCACGTCGCTTTGACCAATGATCCCGACTTGTCGATGGGATCCGCGCGCCAAGGCTAAGCCATCTTTGGGATCATTGCGCGAGAAATGGGGCCCACGATGCGGCTGAGTTTCGTCGAGATGCCGATCTCCGGCAGAGATGGCGCTATCACTTTTTCGGTATCATCCCGCGAGTCTTGATGGCTTTGCGAAAATGTCGTTTGCCTCAGAGCCCCTATCAAAATGCCTATAAAGTTGAAACACTCGTCCCTCGTAATGGGGTTGATTTATTCTCTACTGTACTACATTTTCAGTTGACGATATCTCGCAAATATGCTGAGTCCACATACCTCTGTTGGCATTGCGCAAGTCGTATTCTACGCACTTGTCTTGCCCATCGCTGTGTTTGTTCTTATCAGGAATTGGAAGCATGGACTTCGTCTTGCTTCATACCCTCTTGCTACATTCTCCCTCGGTAAGGGACTCATCTCTACTGTCTGGAGTAAATATAACGCTAACGAGCTGGCGCGTTTAGCTCGACTCGCTGGTGGGATTTTAACCATTCTCCGTCAATCCGACCCTACTAGTCTCGGACTCATCATCGCGACTACCGTACTGCTCAATGTCGGCCTCATTCCATTAATGATCTCCATGGTTGGGTTTATCCGCTTGATGTAAGACGAAAACACCCTACAGTCAGCTATATACTAACAACGCAGTATGAAATCAAGTCTTGATGAGAACAAGCGAGCTTTCTTCCTGTTGAAGATCATCCGTTTTGCATTCATCGCCGCTATTGCTCTTCTTTGCGTTGCCGGGGCTCTTAGTGGTTCGAACATACACATTTCAAGACACTTGACGCAAGCTGGCTATGTTACTCTTGCTGTTGTTCTTGGTTTGATGACTGTCGAGTTACTTCATCTCTATACTCAGAAGCACCGCATCGCTCCTGAGAGATACGTTGTATGTTCACCTTCCACACATTTCACATGAATGGGCTGTATACTGACAGGAAGTAGTTCATACAGCTTACCCTCGCAAGCATTCCAACACTTGTCCTTCGAACAGCATATGGACTTCTTTGCGCTTTCACTGTTGATGACATGTCGACCATCTGGAATTCACTTGTTGGGTCAGCGGTGGCGTTTGCTTTGATGTGTCTGCTTGCGGAGTATATCACCCTTCTGATCTTCCTTTATCTCGGGATTCACCATTGGCGAGGGGTCTGTGCGGAGAGCTTGGGAAGCGTCGAGATGGAGTCTTTGAGCAAGTGACAAAGATAAGAGAGTGAGGAGGAGGAAGACTTTGGTATCTACACTACAGAACCATTGCTCGTGGCAAACAATGTTGGTTATCTTTATTCTTGATTTTGTCGTTAATGGACTAGACTAAGTTTAATTCCATTGCTATTGAGGGTTATATAATTGCAACAAAGGACCTGGCATCTTTAGTAATATCTATGAACGTGAACAACAACGAATTGACTGAAGTCCCTTCCTCCCAACATTCCGCCAGCCTAGCCTACTCCTCCTGCTTCTGTAATCCAACTTCTGTCTTCTTTGCAAGTTGTTTGATGTAAAGACAAAGGACAGTAATCAGAACCGCTCCAGCTAACATGGTAACACCAGAGAAAATTTTGAGATAAGTATAATCGCCATGGTTAGCCTCCACAAGCGCACCGGCAATAGGACTGCCAGCAAGAACACCGATAGAGATACAGAAATAGAGTATGCCAGTGCGATGTCCAATATCGGATGGCGGTGAAACCTCGACCACGAGAGCTGGAGTCAACGAGATGTAGCAGCCGGAAAAGAAGCCAAAGAATGCAGAGTAACACAGCAATGCTGCATTCGACTTGCCGGGAAGCCAAACTGCCAGAGTCAAGATAGCTGAAATGGCTGTGCAGACAACCATCATGTTGAAGCGCCCGAACTTGTCGGCGAGGAAACCTGGCAGGATGCGACCAAAGACGCTGACAGCATTGAGAATGACAATTGAGTAGATCGACAAGTCCCACGACATCCCCATTGCCTGTCCTTCCAAAGGAATAAAGTTGAAGGGGAGAAATAGTCCGAAGCCGAAAAGCGTCAAGGCCAAGCAGAGAAGAACAAATCTCGCGTCCTTCAATGGGGTGATATAAGTTCGGATATTAAATGACTTTGGAACATGAGCTCTGTTCGATCGAATTGTCGCTATTGACATAAGAGCTCCAAGAAGGATGATAAAAGCGACGGTTCGCATAGTCCAACCGAATCCGACACGAGGCATGAGCCGATTTACCATGATGGGAAAGATGACACCACCAATAGATGATCCAGAGATGGCGATGCCGTATGCTGTAGCTCTGCGAGTTTTCCACCATGTCGCCAGCGCTCCAACGGTGCCGTACATAACAGCACTAGCGCCAAGTGCACTGCATATGGCCTGCGAAAGAAAGACTTGGTAGTACTCTGTCGATATGGACGTCATCATCAGACCGAACACCTGGGCAAGCCCTCCGAAGATAAGAAGCCATTGTGGACCGTAGTTGTCAAACACTTTGCCGAGAAAGATGCCCATGCTGTATGTAAGACATTGCTGGACAGATGCGATCCATGCGATTGACGAGGTGGAATAGTCTGAAAGGAGGTTTTGTTCGTAATATGATTGGAAGACACCGAGGGAGTTGACCCAGCCGAAGGTGATGAACATAGCCCACCATGCCCCAAAGGTCGAAAGCCAGGCGCGATGGCCTCCGTCGATTGGCCAATTTGGTGCTTCTGTTGACATGGTTCTCAGCGGATCGGAGAAAGGGCAAGTTAAGAGTGTTTAGATAATCTATCACAAACAGCAGGCTAAGACAATTATATATATACATAACTTCTAAAAAAAACCGGCTACTATTACACTTAGCGATTACAAATTCACTGGCTGAATAGTTCCACTGCGCAGATGGAGTTGATTCTGTTGGTCTGATTGGCTGTGGAACCGTAAGCCAGAAGCATTGACAACAAACCCGATTGGATACGAAAGACATAAGCCAAACTTCTTCCGTGGATAAAGCCCCGTGGAAGCCTCCGTGGAAAGAAGAGATATTTAATGAAATTTTACGAAATAAGTAACGCGAAAGTGGATGCGATATAAGCATGGGCCAGCGGCAGAGGGGACGAAGAAACACGTGTTTGAACAAACTCAATTGAAAGCAGTTCACAACGCCAGAAGCGGAAAGTCGTTGGCAAACTCTGATCCTCTTAGGTATAAACTGCATGGTGTCTGAGCTATCTATCGCGAAGTGAACAGTTCAAAAATGAAACTACAGTCTTTGCTTATAGCACTTGGAGAGCACCCCGCTGAGCATCTCATGGCGCGCTGGATTGTTCTCTCCCGGAATAATCTGTTCCTACAGAGATAAATTCATGTGATGATTCATTGATATGCTATAACAAGCTTTGCTTCACAGGAGCAGAGAAAAGCATGTCTTTTGAGCAACCAATTTGGCTCAGTGGCTTAATCACGAGATCAAAGCTTAAAGATTCCAAGTCGTCATTAGTAGAGTGGATAGTCGGCCTCTCTGCAATGAAGCTTTTTAACAATCATGGTCATTATATCATATATAGCGGCATTGAGTTATACTGTCGAGATACAACTCCACAGTCTTCACAGAAGAGACGTGTCAGGTTTAAACATAAAAGCATGTAAACATAAAAGCATGTAAACCCCGCCGTCTTGGATTCGTCCCTTCCTTACCAACCTTCTTCTCATCAACCAGTCAAAGCCGTCGCCAACATTCTCACATACATTATACTCTGTCGGATAGCAACTGCTTTGCGTACAAGGTTATCAGTTATAACGGGCTAAAGGAAACTCCAACACTCAGATCAAAGGTAAATGACTTCTTTACGCATATGGGCAATATTCCCATTGACTCTCTAATTACAAACCTAGAAGCTAATACATCGCCCACAGTTGCACATCTCAGCTGGATAGCTCACGACCTGTGTCAGGACACACACCTCTACCAGTGCGAACCCGCAAGAGAAGCGACGCCGTACAAGACCCAATACCATCCTTTTTCCCACAACGCTAACCATGTTCAGTTGTATTATGTGTTTCATGGCCCCTGATATGGAGGTACCAAGAAAAACAGCTTCAGCGAGCCGAGCATCGAAGACAAGTGGAAGCAAGAAAGGGACTTCACAGAGCCCAAAATCGAAAACGTCAGGGAGCCCAAAAGCGATCGCGCCAGGTACCAAGACAAAACTCGGCCGACTCACCCCACGCTTTCGCTCCGTTGCCTGTAGGTCAATAATTCGCAGGCTTATTTTTCGCGGGCAGTTCGACAATAGAATTACCGTAAAGAAGTAAAATGGAATAGGGCTATGGAGCCAAAACCTCAGACATACGGTTTCTGTACCCGTATGCGTGAGTCGTTCACCGGTCCCTTGGTTTCTTTTCTGTCATCTCCAAAGGAGATACCAAGGCGAGATTGGAGTAGTGATTTAGGATCTGAGGTGTTTATTTTGTTGTGGCTTAAGTCAATCAGGGGGCGAATTGGAAAGGGTATTGAGACATCGTATTATGCATAAATGAGAATGTTTATTCTTGTCTCTTGAGCTATACTTTATCATCTAATGTGATGATCTAGATATCACGTGATGATGACTGGTCTGGTGGTCTAGTGGTATGATTCTCGCTTAGGGAAAACCCTATAGCTTAGCTTGCGAGAGGTCCCGGGTTCAATCCCCGGCCAGACCCTTTTCTTTTACTAATGAAGCCTCTGGGAGGTCACTCAATGTTTCTTTTTGCTCTACATGCACCTTGAGGTTCAACATCTAGATGTCGTAAGCGGTACGGACAAGCAGTAAGAGATGGTCTAACTAATGCTGTCCCAAAACGCCCAATCAATATCTGCAAACTCAAACCCAAAAGGCTGCAGCTCGGTCTCTATAGGCCGAGTCTGCCAAACCTCCTGCGACACCCTGGCTTGGCTTTCTTTGTCTACACTTGCATGACTTTCTAACTCAGCCAAGTCCTTCTCCAGCTTGGTTACAAAGCCTGGCTTCTCCATCTCAACCAGATCTGGTTTCTGCCGGCACTCGTACCATGTTGCAACCACTGATCTTGCAGCGTGAGATTTCCTTCTGTCGTCTTCAAGGTCAGATAAATGATCTGCAACGGCGTAAAGCTGCGAGAGCAGAGTCCAAGCTGATTTAATGAGGTCGACATCTGTCAAGTTCGACATGTCGACCAAGATTCCAATAACTACTCGTATATTAGCGCTATGGAATTAAGTCAGACATGGAACTATAACTTACAAGCGTACCAGAGAAATGAGCTCTCGACGAGCCAGATAAATGGCTTCAGCTGAAGATTCGAGTGAGACACAACGATATACCGCATTCCCTGCATACATGCATTGAAGTGCTCAATATGGCATCGATCATCATTATTCTGAGACCGCATGCGAGCTTCATGTAGTTTCCTCAACCGTAGAACATTTACAACTGCCCGTGCCGTGATCTGTAGTATTGTATGCAACGGGTTAATAGGATCGCAATACTGCAAAAAGTTCTCGTTGAGCCCAGCCTCGAGGTCATCGATCATGGAATCTGCCAAACAGCCAAGAAGAGATTTATCACCTGCTGCAGCCTGGCTAGCTTGTGTCAATCTAAAACCGCGTTGTTTCTCCATGATCCAGTATGTAAAAAGTGTATATGAGAAATTCGTCAAACCAACTCGATCTTTCGGCGGGGTGCGCGAACTTGGATCAAGATCGCTGTCTTCAATATTGAGAGGAAGTCTGACATCCCAACCTGCTCCGAAGGACAGGGGCGTAACATTGTTCTTCAGCGAAAGGATGAGATCAAGATGTTGAAGCTGCCACCAGAGTCGACGACGTTCCTCTGTTTCGAATGGTGAAAGACCTAGTACTGTGCCGTCGCGGTGCATGCCGAGCTGTTCTGCGTTTCGGGAGATGAGACCCATCAGTGTCCACATGCTGCGTGAGGTCAACACATCGACGTTTGCTTTCTAATAGTATGTTAGTTCATAATCGGCGGGTTTTGAGAGGGTAACTCACGATGTACAGGCACATAGCTTTCAAAGTTGAAATACTGTCAATGGCGAGTAGGCTAATCCTCGAAAACGCCATGTCACATTGAAGGCGACATTCATTCGTCAAAGACGCTTTTGTTCGACCAAAAAGATCCATACACTCTTGGTTCGTCAAACTCGAAGCACCAAACAAACAAGTCGACAATACCAACACATGTTCACCATTATCAAGTCTTCTCCACTTCTCAGCATCTGATAAAGCGGCTCTGAGATGCGTAAGAGTCCAGCTGAAGCTAATCTTGACAATCGGATCAACGCGCTCCATGAAGAAATCCCATAGCCTGAGGGCTTCTTCTTGGGGTATCGGGCAAAAGTCTAGTTTATCTGACAGGATGGTGTTGTCTCTCCATGGTGAGCCATGGAACGCGTGGGGGAGGTGTTTGCCTGGTGACAGGGCGGAGCCTCGAGGGTCGGAGGCATTGAACTTTGGTTTGGAGCCTTTGTACAAACGAGAGACGTCAATCCATGTGTGCCATCCCTCCCTGACATTGTTGGAATCAGCATGGAGATCTACACACCAAGTAGTGTTGGTGCTACTTACGACTCATGATAAACAGATTTCCCCTCCTCCTGCACAATAATCGGCGTCTCAGCATTACTCCCCTCCGTAGAACTAGCCTTTATACTCTGCCCTCTCGGTTTCTCAGGTGTATCAGACAAAGGATCACCATCCAGCGCCCTCACCGCCTCCTCCAATTTTCTTATCCTTTCAAAAGGCGATACTTCAGGGTAAGTGCAATTATCATGCTTGCGACGCTTACAATTAGAGCACGGCGGTTCAGCTCTGTCGCATTTGACTTTGCGTTTGGCACATGGTTCGCAGGCTTGGGATCTCATTTTGGAAAATATTGCACTGTGATCTTCGTGGTGAGATTGAGGGTTGTTGATCGGTGATGTTAAATCCATGACGTTGTGTAATTAAAAGCTCGGGCTCGGTACCGAGACCGATATTTGGAGGGCGATGTGTGATTGGTTGAGTGGTATGTTGCTTGACAACACGATAGGGAGATACGTAATTGACTTGGAATGCCATGGATGGATTCTTCTTTATTTAAGACCAGGCGATATATTCTCTGGCTCAATTGATTCAGCACATTATTCCACTGTCCTCCCAAATGAGCCTCTCATTCTACATTACTCTTGGAAATGTAGCAAGTTTTCTTCGACCAATACTCTGTCAAACAAGGCTCAAAAACTATATCGGCTTCCGTACCTTGCAGCCTATCGAGAATTGCTATGATGGACGAGAAAGAGACCAGAGATGAAATGCCGCCGAGTAGGCAAAGCGCCGACGTGGAAAAAATGTCTTCCGACGACACGGTCAACGAAAAGATATACCCGCCAAAGAAAGTCGTCCTACCAACAATGTTGGCTCTCTTCCTCGTATTCTTCCTGGTCGCTCTTGTAAGCCAATCTCCTACGGTTATTTTTACCAAGCTAACATCTGCAAGGACCGCACAATCATCGGCACAGCCATCCCAACCATCTCCGCCGAATTCGACAGCTTCGGCGATATCGCCTGGTACGAATCAGCCTTCCTCCTCCCCCTCTGCGTCTTCCAACTATCATTCGGTCTCGTGTTCAAATACTACTCTACAAAATGGTTTCTCTTCACTTTAACCGCCATATTTGAGATTGGATCTATTGTGTGTGCAGCTGCACCTAACTCGAATGCTCTGATCGTTGGACGAGCCATCACTGGTATTGGAGGCGCTGGTATTGGCTCGGGTGTCTTTATCTACATCACGCTGCTTTTTCCATTGGAGGAGAGACCGAAGTATCTTGGATCTCTGGGATCTGCGTTTGGAATTTCTTCCATCTTGGGGCCGATTCTTGGAGGATATCTTACCTCTGTTACGTGGCGTTGGTGCTTTTGGATCAATGTTCCTGTCGGTGGGCTTTCGCTCATTCTTCTGTTCATTTTGGCGCCGAACAGACCACCTCCCAGCGAACCAGCCAAGTCATGGCGTCAGAGATTCCTCGACCTCGATCCATTGGGCTTTCTTATGGTCGCTGGATCAGTCGTCAGCCTTTTGTTTGCACTTGAGTTTGGCAAAGAGAACCAACAGTGGACAAGCGGACGCGTCGTCACTCTCTTCGTCGTCTTTGGCGTCTTGTTCCTCATCTTCGCTGCGTACCAAGCTTGGCGGAAAGAAAAAGCAACAGTTCCCCCGAGAATTCTTTTCCAGCGAACCACGCTGTTTGCCTGCTTGAACGCCCTGGCTATCGGTTCTGTGCTGGTCATATACTCGTTTTACCTTCCAGTATGGTTCCAAGTTGTCAAGGGAAAATCACCTCAAGATTCAGGTATAGCTTTGATCCCGCTACTACTTAGCAATGTGTTCTGTGTTATTCTTGGTGGTGTTTTGGTTAGCAAGATTGGATATTATACGCCGTTTGCTATCGCTGGATGTGCTGTGCTTATTGTTGGCTCGGCGTTGATAAGTACTTGGACGGCAGACGTCAGTAAGGCCAAATGGATTGGATATCAGGTATGTTTTAGTACAGATGATGGGAAGTGAAGTGTTACTAAGACTAGATGCAGATTATCACTGGAGCAGGCATGGGCTTGACACTTCAACAGCCCGCCATCGCCATCCAAACCGTTCTCTCTGAGAGCGATAGCCCAATTGGCCTTTCCATCTTGAACTTTCTTATCTTTCTCGGCGGAACAGTATTTGTCACCGTGTCGCAGACATTACTGGAAGGACAACTTGAGAGTAAAATTGCAAAGTATGTTCCCGGAGTCGACATCGATACGCTTGCAAACAGTGGTGCAACCAATCTTTGGAATTTTGTGCCTTCTGACAAGGTTGAATTGGTTTTGAATGCGTATAACGATTCGATGAGGTCTATCTGGTATCTCGGTTTGGGCATGGGATGTTTTGCTCTGATTACCTCTTTCGGGTTTGAGTGGAAGAATGTCAAGGCGGAGAAGAAGACGGCTGGAGAAGCTGCAACAGAATAGCTTGCTGAGACTAGCCTCATACGATATCTTCAATACTCGAGGTATTGTGTATCCGATAGCAAGAATGTGAACGAAGTCTAAGACTGCCTGCAGCTTACATTTTGGTACAAACCAAGTGAATAGGCCTCAGTGACGGTCAATGGTAAAGAGCCGAAAAAAAAGAATGACAGCTGATAACAGTGATTGACTATATATTTCCCAGTAAGAACGAGTTGCAAAAGAGACAAAAAAATAATCTGATGAGACTGGGACTCGNNCAACTCGGCCATCTCACCGATGATTGGATGACATATTGGGTCAGTAATTTGGTTTATGATCAGCATTTCATTGGAGCCATTCGATGATCTGTATCTCGGCACCTTAAAGTCCCCAGAATCTGGACTTTCGGCAAGCATTGGAAGTACTACGATTGAAGTCAAGTGCAAAGCATGTTTTGAAGTCGTTCTCAACTCAATTCCGTCATGCCACGTTCTGAAGCTTATCTTATCAGTCAGAGCCGTTATTCCCGCCAACTCAAATTAGTGCCCCTGTCGCTTAGCTGAATTGGTAGTTATCGTTCGTTACCGCTAGCAAATAACAGCTCTAGAACCTCTTGGCAGTGTCGATAGCTTCAAAACTATTGATTTTCGATGTGGGCCAACTGTCAGGGTCTCCTTTGTTGCCATGTTTATGACAGCCACCACCCGGCCATTTCAACGCCTTCTTTTCCTTTTTCGTTTTTTTTTTTTCAAACGCTTTCAAGCCAAATCGTGTTGGCAAGTCTCTCGTTATGCGTTTCACTTCTATACTTTCGTTGGCCTTTGGGCTCCCAGCGGTGATAGCAGGTCCTTGCAAACCCGGACCCTGTAAGTCTCGCGAGCGCATGAGTTAATGCAGTTAACTAATAAGTTGCTGTAGCTTCTCAATCCAGTGATGTGGTTTTGACAACCTCAACTCAAGCGGCTACGTCTGGAGTCGCGTCGACAGAGACAGCCACCACGGCTGTGCTTTCAGGGACTACCGAGACTTCTACTGCTGATGCTTTGTCTACATTGACCTCAATCGGATCTGACACCACTACGCTCATAACATCACTCGACACGACCGAGACTACGACCATCGCTCCTACAACAACAACCTCCGAAGAACCCGCCGTCACAACCTTCAACATCATCGCCGAAGGCGGCCGAGCAGATGGTATAATAATGGGCCAGAAAGAAAACTATTACAACCTCCAATTTTCCGCAAACCCAGCCTGGGAACCCGTCGCCCTCATCCTCGAGGAAGGCACCGGCTATCTCCGCCGCGCCGACCCGTACCGCCCCAACTTCCCTCTCGTCTGCATCCGCTGGGGCTCAGGTCTAGTGCCAAACCCAGGCTGGTTCGTCGATTGCTCAGCATCAGATTCATACTTCGGCGCGCCTATAAAATGCGATCTAAAAGCCGGTGGTGAACTGTCTTGCTCTATTCCTGCTGGGCATTGTAGACATTATACTATTCCCCCGAGGGATAACGATGCTTGGGATTGTCAGGCGGATGAAGGTGTGTTTCGGAACTTTTATACGGAGGACAGTTTGGATGAGGATGATGTTACTTACTATTCGCCGTGGATGGGCTTTGGAGGGTATGAAGGGAATGGATATGTTAATCCCTTGGAACCAGTGACGTTCCGTTGGAGAAGTGCGGATTAGATAATCTCGATGCACTTATGTACCGTCGCTGGTATGTAATTCACTTGCTCAACAAGGTGCTACACGCGAATACGCGTAACGCAAATACTTCCTCGCTTTCTGAGAAAAGCTTTGGGGGTTCAGCCCTGCAGAAATAAGTCACGATGAGATCATATGTGAGTGGCATTAAGCTTCTTTGACCTTAGCTATATAATATTCGGTATTCACGGAGGTTGATAAACTTCTGGAATTGGGTTTCTGCATTGTCCTTGTCCGTGCAGCCAAATACCACTCAACGCATGCAGTATGGTAGCATCGTTCCAACTGGTGGACTATATTGGGGGTATATGTGAATCTCTTCTGATCATGCAAGATGTACATGTCTCTGTACCCGGTGTTTGTCATTCAACGGCACAGGCCCGTTTATCCACAAATGGCCACCGCCCATCATGGCGTGACAAAGCCACTCACTACCTCTCAGGAATTGAAAAGGCAACTTTGTTTAATTTCCAAAAACATACCGGATGGATCATCGCGGCATTCCGGCCCGTATCTGGAAGATCGTCCAGTGCCGTTCCGAATTCGGATATCACGGGGTGTTGAGCTCCGATATGCTACATTTATCATTCCATGGGGATGAGGGGAATAGCATGTGCTATTTAGATGCCGATGTAATAAATATAAAAGATGTAATTAATCGCTGTTTATCGTGACCAGCAGCATTGAGCAGTATTCATTCAATCTTCAGATCTCATCATGAAGTTTGCTTCAATTGTCGCGGCTGCTTTTGCTGGCGCTCCAGTGCTGGCTGTACCAGCTGGCTTTGTTACTACCCACGGGACAAAGTTCCAACTTGATGGAAAGGACTTTTTCTTTGCTGGCAGCAATGCCTACTACCTCCCCTTCAACGTTGTAAGTCATCCGAGACTCGATCTGGATTAAACATACTGACCTTGCCAGTGGGGAACGGATCACTACGCGGATGTCAAACTTGGTCTACAACTTGCAAAGGACGCTGGTCTCAAAGTCATGCGCACCTGGGCTTTCCACGACAACAACAGAACTTATGTATCCGGCGGTTTGCCCCAGTATGGCACTGGTGCTGAGAATACTGTCATGCAGTTCTTTGAGAAGGACGGAACAGTCAAGATTGATCTGAGCAAGCTTGATGTTGTTATTGAAGCTGCTGAAGCTACTAACATGAAACTCATTCTGGCTTTGACTAACAATTGGGCTGATTATGGTGGTATGGATGTGTATACCGTTAATCTTGGTGGTCGCTACCACGATGATGTGAGTATCCCAGAGTACTTCGCCGGGAAGAGTTATTAACGGATGATGCAGTTCTATCGCCTGCCTGCTATCAAGAAGGCATTCAAGAACTACATCTCAGCCGTTGTGAACAGATACAAGGACTCACCTGCCGTATTCGCTTGGGAGATCGCCAACGAACCCCGCTGCGGCGCCGATGGAACTCGAAACCTTCCCCGTGGACCTGACTGTACCCCTGCCACCATCACATCTTGGGTCAGCGAAATTAGCACATACATCAAATCGCTCGACCCAGACCATCTCGTCACCACTGGAAGTGAAGGCGGCTTCAACCGACAGTCAGACGACTGGACGTACAACGGCGCTGACGGAACTGACTTTGACGCTGAAATCAAGCTACCCAACATTGACTTCAACACATTCCACTCTTACCCTCAGTACTGGAGCAAGACAACAGACTGGGTCGTCCAATGGATCAAGGACCAC
Source organism: Fusarium sp. NRRL 66894 (assembly GCA_014824365.1). Classification (NCBI taxonomy): domain Eukaryota; kingdom Fungi; phylum Ascomycota; class Sordariomycetes; order Hypocreales; family Nectriaceae; genus Fusarium; species Fusarium sp. NRRL 66894. Next base: position 9,975 of record JABEEQ010000880.1, on the reverse strand, counting down.
GCTGCCGCCGGGGCTACCGCTAAAAAGCCCGTTCTTCACGAAGAATACGGCTGGACTGACAAGTCTACTCGTATCCCTACCCTGAGCAAATGGCAAAAGGCCTCTCTCGATCTCGAAGTCAGCGACATGTACTGGCAATTCGGCACCAGCAAATTCTCATATGGAAAGAACCATGACGATGGAAATACTATTTATCTTGAGGATGATGAGGCTCAGCCGTTGGTTTATGAGCATGCTGCTGCCGTTAACGGAGGAACTGTGCCAACGAAGCCAAGTACAACTACTACTGCCTCGTCTAAGCCGACTACTACTCTTACGACTACCTCTAAGCCGACTGTTACTGGTGGACCTAGTGTGCCTAGATATGGACAGTGTGGTGGCGCTTCGTGGACTGGACCGACTGTTTGTGTTTCGCCGTATACTTGCAAGGAGCAGAATCAGTGGTACTCTCAATGCTTGTAGTTATTGGTTATCGTTTGTTAAAAGTGCAGTCCAGTGGTAATTTGGCAGTAAGCAGCAAATAAAATGGTCTATCTGATTTGTTGATGGATTGTCTTATCGTAATGACAATGATTCGTTGGATAAGAACCGCCTTAGCCAACCAAACCTGGCGTTCGCCCTCTTTAGACAATACTAAGCATGCGGCCCAAGGCAAGGCAACTGGTGGCTGATCTCACCGCATATCCCTGAAAAAGTTCATAAATGATGCTTTGCCCCGCTAATGATGTCCTGTAAGCTTATTCTTGTTTCGCGTTGCTCCATTCTTTTCACCTGCAACTCTCTCCACCTGCAGCATGGCTTTACCGAACTACGAGGATGTCTCCCGCGACTTACGAGACAGACTCGGTCAGCAATTCAAAAGGAGAGACGAGGACGAAATGTTCGCCACCAGAATGCTAGCAGAAAATGTCTTGTCAGACCACGAACTCAGGCGCGTTTACAAGAGTTTGAGATCGTCAGAAGAAGGACATGCACTTACGCCTACTCTCGACAACACAAGTAATGAGGATCTATTTGTTCAGAACATCAAGGTCAAGAATCTTCACGATTTCTTAGCAGTCTTGCTATACGCTCACTGCTCACGACTTGCCGCGCGGGCTTTCGAGGCCAATTTAGTCTTTGGGAACAGTCTAAAGATCAGTCTGCCAGTAAGCATGGAGGATTTGACTGATCTATTTGGCGAAAGGAGCAGCGACATCGGCGAGTTCTTCAAGTGCCAAAAGTACTTCTGTACTATCATCATTGGGTTTCCGGAAGATATCGTACTCGAACAGGGTGGTAGATGGCGTAAGCCGTGGTTGAGCGAAACGCGTCTTGGTAGCGGTTCCTATGGAAGCGTTTTTGAGGTTCAGGTTGCTGAAAACCATTTCACCGAGAACAGAAAGCTGGAAGGCATTTACGCGACAGCTCATGTGATCGCTCGGAAAGATTTTACCGTGGATAAGCAGAGAAGCTTCAAAAGAGAAGTAGAAGTGATGAAAGAAATTCGCAAAGGCGCCTTTGGGCACCCCAATGTACTCACGAGCTTTGGTACTTTGACTATTGAAGGCGACAGACCAGAATTTAGTTTGTTCATGCCAAAGGCAGAAACAGACCTTCAAAAGTATTTCAGCGAAGATAATACAAGCACCACCCCAGCCACTGTGGACGAGCGATGCCGCCTGATAAGTTCGGCAATGGGTCTGGCGGACGGCCTCGACTTCCTACATACCCAGATCACTGCCGAAGGATTTCGTCAGCGTGTTTGTTATCATATGGATCTCAAGCCCGCTAACGTTCTCATCTTTCCCGGTCATCAACACAAGATATGGAAGATCAGCGACTTTGGAATGTCAAAAGTCAAGGACAAGCCCTTTGGCACCACTCCACAGGAGGATGTCTTGACAGATTTTAGGAAACTTTTCATACGTCATCCAGAAGTAGGGACTGCCATGGCGTCAAAGACGGTCATTGCACGAGACCCCGGCACTTTCTTGCCAAGCGAAGCTCAAGGGAACGGCAGAACGATGAACGAGAAAAGCGACGTATGGTCACTGGGCTGCATCGTCAGCCTTCTCTTCACATACATGGAATTCGGACCACCAGGATTGGAGAAATACACAGACCGTCGAGAGAAGTATGGTCCATCGCGGCAGGATATGTTCTACGGCAAAGCATTCTGGACTCGCTCGTATCCTATCAACGACGGCGTGGTGAAGCAGCACAAAAGCTTAGTAAAAGCAGCTGCAAACCGCGGATCAATTGAAAAGGACGCCATACGGTCTATTCTGGGTTTCCTCGAAGATGAAGTGTTTCTCGAAGACCAAGATGAGCGGTGTAAGGCGAGTGAAGTAAGCAAAAGGCTTCAGGAAACGGGTAAAGCATATCTCCACTGGGCTGCGTCTCAAGGAACAGAAGAACGATCAATGTTTTCTAACTTGTAAGTTTTAAGCTTCCACAAGATATGGAGGTCATAACTAACTACAGCCAGGATCCCAGGCCGTATGAAACGTGAGGACGCTACGACTGCTTCTGGAATGACTGTTCTTCCAGACATTGTTCGGTGGCGGCTGAACGGATACAAATCCACAAGGCCCAAGGGATGTGAATGTTCGCCAAGCGGTGATTTCATCGCTTACTGGGATGAGGAAACAATCATGATTTTCACGAAATCACGGAGTGAAAAGGAAGAACTGTCACCTATTGATAACGAGGGACGAAAGCCTGATGACGCCAACCGTGTCTGGAAAGCAATTAAACTCACAAGCCGTCACCTCATTGCCATCACCACAGGTTCCGAACACAATGTGAGTTAGATTTCGTGTGTTGGGTGATAAAAAGTGCAAAGACTGACTGAGGCAACTAGTGCTACATATTCGACATGATACTTGCTTCAAACATGACAGTCTACACTGTTTTCTCCCTCCCAGAGTCAGAGACCCGCCTTCTTGATATTATACCTGATCTCAGATCATTCATGTGTATTCGTGAGAGCAGCAATGGTCGGAGTCTATTCTACAGCGCGACAATTCAACCCTTCATTGGTCCCCTTTCAAAGTAAAAGCGCAAAACCTACTATGATAGTTGCATAGGCTAATGCGACCAGTGAAATCCAGAAAACCCCTGCCCATGGCCAGAAAAAGGTCGAAGCACGCATTTCTCTGATCAGTGAGAAGAAAGCCTCGCTCAAATGGCCAGCTGCAGATATGCTTCATATCATTAGTGATAGTAAGAACAGAGGCTACGTGGCTTTTCGAAGCCAAGATAGTGCCTTGATATTGTTGGTAGCGTTCTTCTGTGTCGATAAACTCAATTATATTGAAGCAGAACTGGATGAAAGAGTAAGTGACTAACGCATCTATATATCCGGAAGCTTATATCTCAATCAATTAGAACTTCACTGGCGAGACCGCAAGTCTCCTTACGGATATGGCATGTATCAACAATGACAGCACCGGGAGTGAAATCATCGTGGTTCTTCAAACCAAGCGATTCTCACAAATTGGATTCACAGATCTCAAAACAAAAGCCGTGATATCGGATAAACCAGCAATCGAAGACTACCGTATCCTGAAACTAGCAATAGACAAGAGCTCAGGGAAGATTCTTGCACTTGGAGTGCGGTCAATGTATGACAGCGTCTGCCTCCTCGAAATCAAACGGCGTGGTGGCAACACAGTACTCCAGGTGGTGAAGTGCCTAGCAGTTCTGGATAAGCTATTGGAAGCTGATGAGCCAAAGTTGAGGATATGTCAGGAAGAAGGACAGAAGATCGCTCTGGTTACAGGTCTCACATCAAACGACCGGGATGCAGTGTATCAAGTGAACCTCAATGAGCTATCAAGGACTTGAAATAGATACAATTTGGATAATCCTCATTCTTTAAACGCGTCCCAACTCAAGATCAGTGTTCTTTGACATGCTTCGCCCAAGCGTAATCTTCTTAATACTGAGAATCATGTCTCCCAGCTGGCCGATCAAGCTTGCATCAAGTAGCAAATGATAAAGTAGGAATGTGCCAACAGTGAGGAGTGCAGAGCACAACACGAAGATCCAAATCATGGACGTCGAAATGATCTGACCTGTTTTCTTGTCAAGGTCAAAGAAATTCATACCGAAAAATGTCTGCAGGTTTTTAGCCTTATGTTACGCATTAATAGACGTATTCAAGACTCACGGCTACAAAGGAAGGTGGTAAGTATAGTAATGTAAGGGTAGTGATGAAAACGGCGGATTTATTTAACTTAAGCATACTTTCATTCTGAGACTTTGCATTTAGTTGTTCTCGAAAGGATAGAGTGTTGACAAGAAGTTGAGTGATTCTCTGAGCTCGCTCCTGTAAGGACTGTGCAACTCGGGTATAAGTTCGACAATTCCGATGATATTGCTTGAATTGACATGAAGCAGTGAGAATGGGTGCTCTCTTCGCAATATCCATCGCCTGGGATCGCTCGTCACAAAGGCTGGCCAGTTCTGCCAGTACATCCTGTGTCGCCTGGAGGATGACCGGTATTTGTATCAATCTACTTTCTAAAAATGCAAGTTCTGTAAGATGGCGATGCTCAGTGTCTGATAGCTCTTCTATAAAGGTCACTACCGCGTTATTGGCCTTCCAAATGGTTAGTATCTCATGTGTTAGGACAGGTTCAGACTAACAATCGGTAATAATATTTCTTCCAAATAGGCACTGTAGCGTCTCCAGGCAGGTATATACACCCGGAAGAGCTCTTTATGCAGCCAGAATGAATCTGCTTCCACTTGCCCCGGAGGACTTCTAGTCAGTTCTTCTAACGTCTGTTCAAGCCTCGAGGCTGGCGTTGGGTTAAATAGAATAAATAGGCTTTGCCCTGTTTCTGTATTCAGTTTCTGGTAAACCCCAGTTTGTCGAATTACCCAACGGTTTCCGACTGGCTTCAGTTCTGGATAGCGAACAGTATACGAAACTTCTGTGATTCATTAGAGACTACGGCATGGAGGTGAGTTTATTGACTTGCCGGTAATTGGCCCATCTTGACATGTTGTGAAGGGAATACAGAAAGCGGATTCTATTTCGGAGTTTCTTGTATAGAAACAAGAGGCTAAATCCCATACCGAAGACGTCAGGCCAGATGAGCCAGTAAGAAATCGTAACATCGGCTCCGTAATTTGTAGTGGGCCCCAGGAATGGCGTTGAGATATTGATCTGTTTGCATTTCATAAGTCACGATGAGTGTATCAGACTACAGGGTTCATACAGAAAGCGATTTGAACCTCGGTTCATTGTGCGGCTGAAGAGGGATCTCAATCCCTCCAGCGTGGACAATTCATGTACTTGCACCCCTGCACTCTCACCTGACGCAGGAGTGACAGTGTTGTAGAGCCTGATAGGCACAGTGACCTCATCCACAAAACAAGGACGTGGAACATCCATAGGAAATGGTTATTTAAAGGAGTGCAAGGGGCTTATGAACGGAGCGCAAAATTAAATGGGTAAAAAATGAATATGCATCATATTTTATGTTTTTCTTTAGGGCTCATATAGTCCAACTTTATGACATTCCTATCATCAGGCTCTGGCACCATTATGCCTACGCGCCCGAGAACAACAGCCTCAATGCAGATCCTAATGCCAAGGTCGAGTTCTTGGCTTATCCTAGAGCTCCGCGCCTCATAGCCACCACCGGAATCACCTGTCAGGTTCTCGGGCTGGCCTGCGTACAGTTAGTGGAAGTGATCATTTGACAAACCCTCCCTGGTAAATCACTCTAACTCAGCCTGTAACAATATTAGCCTTGAATCATGACAGGGCTTCTTGGAGTTACCTCTGTCACTTTTCGGGGAGCGTAAAATACCCATTGATCTGCCCTCATCTGGAACACCGTTAATTCTCCGCTGGGTCTCAATTTCTCGATTGTCATACGTACGCAGAGCCCAAAGTTTCCAACGTCATCTGGGAAGAGGCTGTTGAGAACATCCTCAAGGATGACCTTGATGTAATATCTATCAGGTGTTACCTGCTTCTGGAGCGCCATTTTCTGTCGTATGCAGATTGCGCTGGACAGCATTTCTGGCTGTTGTGAATTTTCTATTTATAAGCGCGGAAAGGTTCCAAATCACAAGCGGATGAAAACACAACCTACCAATCTACGTACTAAGAGACGAAGGCTGGATGAAACCGCCGCCGATGCTCGGCGGAGAAAGTACGAAGGACACGTCACCATAAACTTGGGCGTTGTGTAACACAACGACCCAATAGAGAGCATCTGTAGCTGGTCTGTGGTTGCATTGAGTTGGCCAGGTGACAGTATGTCTTTGAGTTACCGGCACATACTGAAGCGTTGGGCGCGTTGGGCTCTCACTGGTATGACGAATCATGATAAGCATAAGGATAATCTTGGAAGTAAGCCCTGTTTGTTTCATGCATGATTGGCGGGCGAGTATCCTTCCCGATGTTTATCATTCAGCTCTTCCAGCGGCCAAGCCCTTTAGTATTACCCCGTAGAACAGCATTTTGATTGTTCAAACGTGGAAAAGTCGGCGCGGAAGAAATTGGCTGTGGCTTGAAAATAGCTTGTACCGCGCCAACCTCCAAAGTGGTAAGAAACTGGCTGGAGCCTGCTGGCAGCCTGCAAATTAGCGCCAGGGCCCCGGAAAGAGATAAGAGCATTGATTGGGCTGCATATTGGCAAACATTACTGCAATCCGTTCTTGTGTATTACTATGATTGTAGTTCTTATTGTTTCGACTCTGACAAATCTGTTTGTCTTGCGGGCGTTAAGGTGTAGTTACCCTCGCACCTGACAAGGACATCCCAGCAGTCGCGCAGGCATTTTGGAGAGCACATGACAAAAGTCTTTGCCTTTTCTTTGACTTTCAAACTATTCCCTCGAACCTGATACATTGATGACGGTCAAGCAGTGGACCGGCGAATCTTGTATGTTACAATTTTTGGTTGTTGACCTGTGACATGAACAGTGGAATAGGTACTCTGACAGGCGGCAAAACGTCTGCATCAGCCACTGAAGGAGCTATCTGGATACGTGTCTCCTTGAACGCTCATCAAGCCTGGTTTCTATGTTACTCTATGGCGTTTTTGGGTCCAGCTGTAGTTGGCCAAAGCTGGTTGGCCCTCTCAGTTGGGGTTAGCTTGAGTACCTCCTTATGCTAATGCGGCTGAAAGACGGAAACCAGCCTCCTAGTATACTCCCAACCGAGGAAAGGGGCAACCCGCCCCTGAGTACTGCATACAGGCCTTCGCAGCTCGCCTTACTACTGCCTCATGTTTAGCCTTGAATTCTCTTCTTCAACTCATCACTCATCTTCTTTCATCCATGTCTGATCACATCACTTCAATAATGTATGAATTGAAGGAAATGGGCGGAGCCCGCCTGCATTCTCGGACACATTCAATCTCTGAGAATGGAACCGCGACACGCGTCATTGAGGTTGATACAGATCGTGTGACGCCTGTCGAACATGACAGCCATTCTAGTCATAGCGACGCCCCCCCTTCTCTTCCAGAAGTTGTTGAAGGGGCACCACGAGCCAAGCGGACAAGACCAAAAGTTGACAATATAACTGTCAAGCGCAAGTTGAGGGGTATCCATCTCTTTGTTAGTTCACTTTCACCCTTACATGTTCTCTTGGAACACTGAAGATTCTAATATTGAGGCAGATGATAACAATCAACGGAACCCTTGGCACAGGCTTGTATATGCGAAGCGGCCAAATTATCCAGCTGGCGGGTCCCGTGGCGGTGTTTTCGTCTTTCATTGTCCTCGGACTGCTCGTTTGGGCCATGATGCAATGTATGACCGAGCTTCTCTGCTTATGGCCTGTTCCTGGCGCCTTGCCCTTGTTTGTCAGAAAGTTTGTTGATCAAGAGCTTGGTATCGCTGTAGGGGTTGCATACTGGTAAGTGTGTACAGACACGTCGACTTCAACATGGCTCAGGATCTCAACATACTAAACAGGTTCACATACTCGGTCGGCTTCGGTGCACTAATTGCTTCGGCTGCCAGCATCCTTAACTACTGGACGAAAGGTATCCCGGCCGTTATGGTAGGAATCGTTTACGTAGCTATTCCCATCATATTGGTGTGCATTAATATGCTTGAAATCGGGGTATGTTTAAGCGAAGCCGGTCACGGTACAATGCTGAATCTATTCAAAGCTCTATGGCTTGTTCGAAGTCATCACTGGCGCTCTGAAAATAATCTTTCTGATCATAATTCTATTTGGTCTTATCGTTACCTATGCTCGTGGTAAGACATCAATTAACCACTAAGGCACAGTGCGGTAATAAAGTCTCTAACTTCAAACAGAGTCTATCTCGGAGAAAACATGGTCAAGCTGGGAAGGGACGCCAGAGTATGACGAAGAGGCAGCAACTGGATACCTCGATGCTCTCATGTACGTGATTAAAGTCCAGATTTGCTGTGACAGAGCCTTCGGCATTGAAGAGATGATCAAGAGGATATAGCTAACATGTATAAGGATGTGCTTTTCCATTGCAACATTCGCCTATACAGGTGTTGAGATCATTGCAGCCTCTGCCATAGAAGCGCGCTGGCCATCAGCGTCAACCACAGATGACCACACTGAACAGGTTTCTTCGGACAGACCTATTGATAACCAGACGGCTCATGTTCTCGCTCCGACACTTTCAACTCAAGAAGTATCAGAGCCTGCCAATCGAGGGGCTAGAGATCTGCCATTCGTGAAGAACACCATCAAATTTACAGCAGGCTATGCACCTATTTTTGTCGCTGTGCTATATACATTGAGTGGCCTCATTGTCTCTCTCGGTTTACATCAGGGCCATCCTGGGCTTCAGAAGCTCAGTTGGATAAAAGACGAGACCTGTGTAGAGAGCGAACAGAAGAACCAAATTTGTGAGGAGAGCAAAAGCGAAGTTCAAGATACACAAATCTCCCCCTTCATCATCGTCGTAAAAGCCTCAAGGATTCCAGGACTCGACCACGTATTCAACGCCTTCATCGTGTTCACTGCGTTAACTTGTGCCAATACCAACTTATATGTCGCATCACGAACATTATTTGGCATGGCCAGGAACGTCCATGATACACACTGGATCTTGCAGTGGTTTTCCTATTTTGGAAAGACGAACGATTACTTCGTCCCACTGCGAGCTGTAATTATTTCTGCAGTTGCTTTCTGCTGGGCTCCCCTTCTCCAAATCCCACACGACTTCCACAAAAGCGACTCCCTAGGAGCGGTATGTTACCTTTCCCATCTCTGACAATGCATATCACTTATTTCCTCAGTATGTAGAGATTTTGATTCAAATGGGCTCCGTTAGCGTCGTCATTGTGTGGGCTTGTCAGTGTCTAGCATACATCAGATTTTATAACTGGTAAATATAAACCTACCTGGATGATGTCAAAACTACAGAACTCATAGTGTTTTAGCATCAAAAAGCATGAAGCCGCTTTAGAACAGGAAGCAATTCATTTAAGGCAGCAGCGGGAGGGAAAGTCTCCTAATTATCCCTTTCGAAGCTACTTACAACCATTCCTGGCCTATGTGGCATTCTGCGGCTGTCTTATTATCCTTGTGATTTGTAACGGGGCCTTTTTATGGGCGGGCTTTTTTACTTTCCCTTTCCTTTCAGCTTATTTGACAGTAAGATACGAGATCGCAGTTTTACGAATTCGCAAACTTTCTGACGCGTCTCTAGCTCATTGTCTTCCTGGCTATATGGCTCATACTCAAAGCTTGCAAAGGCTTTCCTAGGGGGCTGAGGTTCTTTGTGGATCTTGACGAGGAGACCACCATCAAGGTAATCAGGGACCTAAATCAAGCACGGATCCTGTCAATGGACCAGGCCCAAACCGACTAGAGCACTTACAGGAAACTGTACGAGATAGCTAGATGGAGAGATATCGACTGAGATAGAGCAAAGATTATTATGTCCTGAATAATAAAAGGAATATATAGACTAAAGTAGATTGCAAACTTATGTATAGCAGGGGATAAAGTATATTAGTATGATAT